>CAKNXH010061990.1:318308-345575 GCA_932178445.1 Andricus quercusramuli | reverse complement strand
GTAGTAGTAGTAGTAGTAGTAGTAGTAGTAGTAGTAGTAGTAGTAGTAGTAGTAGTAGTAGTAGTAGTAGTAGTAGTATCGCGTAGTCACAATAACTTTCAAAAGACTGATCAGATTGGATTGAGCTTTATCACTCATTTAAGGCCTAATAAGAAAGGACGAGTTCGTTAACAAGCTATTTTTGACTAACTGTTATGGGTTTATCGATCGAAAATGCTGTTTCAAAAATGAAAAATTTCATATTTTTGGCAAGACGGATATTTTTGGTTTACGTCGTGATAACGCTTTGAAAAAAAAAATATTTTTCAGAAAAACTATGCTATGGTTGATTGCGAACCAATCTATTCAGATTATTTCATTTCTCAAGCCAAAAATGTATACATTTATGAAATTGCTAATATTTCAAACATTCTTTATAGAAAATTCAATATAAGTTTCTATTAAACGAACCTTGTGTAGTTTTTCTATAAATAATCCCTGAGGAGGTCTAACTTTGTCTCGAAATATGTCGGTTCCCTAGTAGTATAAAAAATACGGAGAAAGAATAAAGAAAAAGTGAGAGGTTGGTTTTGGTTGATTTTTTCCTTTTTCTCCCCCTTTATTGCTTTGTTATGTCCCTAATGAGCCGAAAAGGAGGTAGTTTGTCAATATAATTTTTAATTGCTAATTTTTATCATGCTCTGATTTCGTTTGGTAAAATTATTGATAAGAAAGTAGATTTCATTTAACTCATAAATAAAAAAAAAGAAAGAAGTGTTTTTGTTTCAATTGTGATAACGGGTTAAAAAAATTAATGTAAATTATATGTTTCTTCCTTCTAAAATCAAAACAAATTTAATTATTTCTTAAAAGGTAGATGTTTCGACAGATTAGTGATATTTGCAAGCAAGCTTCTGTGCATGCAGATTTTTTTAATTATTGTTCACTAGTAAAGCATATATGTACATTCTTTTAATTTTCAAAAATTTCAGTTTCCAAATCCAAAAACCGAACAGAAGATATTAATTGAGTTCATTTTTTTCCACTTTTCTTTGAGGCCAACCCTCAAATTTTTTGCACTGGGTTGGAACGATTAGATTAATGTATGGTTGATTCTGAACCAATATATTTAGATTATTACATTCTCCAAATGAGAAAAGAAACAATACAAAAAATGCATATATTTCTGAAATTTCTAATACATAAAACATTCTTTGTACAAAGTTTAAATAAAAACGATTTCTTTCGAGAAATTGAGGTAAAAAATTATTTGGCCTAAATTAAAAGAACTCTTAAAATATTTGACAATAGTTTCTCCATAGAAAATTAGAAGTATTAGTCAGTAGAAATAGAATCCGTAGACATATTAAAAGCATCAATTAAAAATAGTATTGCCTTTTTAAAGTTAATTGAGAATGTTAATACACCTTCTGATCACATTTTGGTCTCCTTTGACATAACAGCCATGTTTCCAAACATGCCGAAATTCGTAAAAGCTTAGGCTAAGGAGAGATGAACATCAAAATAATTTTCATAGAAGTCCTAGATACCATTCAGTCCTTTCGAAGCATACAATTACACGTGGTCATGATTTCAGTTGGGATTATGTTAAAATTTGAAAAGGAGGTATGTCCACTATGTAGTTTGGAAATTCAATTTTTAATTGTGAATTTTCTTCATTTGCTGAATTCTTTTCATCAAATTATTCTTAAGAAAGTAGATTTCATTTTGATTAAAAATTTTTAAAAAAATTAGATTAATTTTAGTATTTTTACTCCGCCTATTCTATACTGTCTTCGATACCATCCACAGTCCATACTGCAATCGCCACTTATGCGTGTCACGTCAATCATCCGATTTCTATTGACCACTTTGCAGTCTTTTGATTATCTCGGGATATAAAATCCATTTTAATCCGAAAGAAAAGGTCGCCCCTTCTTATTTCGCTTTGTTAACGCAGAGCTCAACCAACCCGTTCTGCATTATTCTCTTGGACTCTTGGAGGCAAACACCTTAAAAAACAATGAAATCCCTCAGTTATGTCGATTTACAATGTGTGTCATGCGATCACATGATCGTGTGCCTAATCCACTTTTAATATGTCTTCATTGTTGTCAGTCTGAAATCTGGGGTAGGATTCTATAAACTGGTATAGGGCAGCAGCAAGGGTGCATTAATCCTGGAATTACGAGACGCCCTATTCTACAACTAGTGCGCAACAGAGAGTGACAGAGGAATGTTTGGAAAAGAGAGAGAGAGACGACCCTACAGCATCCCTGCTTCCACAATTGTGTTCATGACATCGTGTCTGTATGTGCCACATCCCCCCTGGTTCGAGCACCCGTTGTGCCGTTATGGCGAATATAAAGTTTGATAACCGTTACTACTCTCTATTCTCCATTTTATCCTTTGAACGAATTTCAATTTTCTTGGAGCTGAATTTCCGTCCTGTCTATCATCGAATTCACCGTAACGAACTGACCTGTAAGAACGATAGTTGCAGACGTTCCGATGATCTCTACCGCAGTCAGTAACGTCGTATTATTGGGGACGAAAGAGGGTATTATGGTGTTCCTGCAGTTATATCCCATTGTGTACAGTAGCATACAATAGCTAGAGACTTATTGACACTATTCTTGTCATCAATCAAAGAAAAAACAAATTTTTTCAGGCTGACCATTGAACCAGAAAAAAACGGGAAAACACTGCGAAATGACCGAGATTTTGTATCTCGGACGGTATTTCTTTCTTTTTTCAGTAAAAATTATTTTTATTACATGTTTAAAAAGTTTAATGGTTTTGAAATAAACCAAGAAACAACAATCAGTTTGGTTGAATCAAACAAATAGTTTATTTAATTCAAATGAAGTTTTAATCAATTTAAATATTTTTTAACCGAATCTTTAAAAATGTTTGATTCTAACACATTTGTTCTCAATTCAGGAAATTTCACGTTTAAATCTTTCAGAATTGTAGAATTTCAACGTGCCAAAAATCAAAAGTCTGAAATTTTTTTTTGTGTGATTCCAAGAATCAAAATAATATTACTATGATGTCATTTCAAATAAAAAACATAATTTCGAAAGACAAAATGTTTAAACTTAGAAAAAAAATGTTTTACACTGTTTTTTTTGCAATTGAATTTTTTTCTTGCAATAACTTTTTACCAATTGTTATAAAATGTTGGAAGTTCAACGGTAAGAAAAAATTATGTTAGAAAAAATATTGCTTAAATAATTATTTATAGTAAGATTGAAATTTTTTCATAAAAAATCATTTTTCTGCTTTTATAGTACATGACTGATTATTTCATTTCATTTACTAAAATTATACAAAACATTTAATTAATTAAGGCTCTTGATGCGATTACATAAGTTAAACAGCGCTTATGGGCTTACTTGGATGGGATGGGAGCCGTTTCGGTTTCGATTTCTTTGGAATAGAACTGAAGGGCATATGACAAAGCCACTGAACGCATCCTCGGTTTGCGGATAGAGGGTCCCTGTACCGGGGATTTCTGCTGAATATGGTTACAATAATTAATCAGCAGTCGCGGATAATTATCCAGCGATGGTCCAGAAGGAATAACCCCTAAGCGGAGGCGTAACAACCGTGCCGAACGCTGAATGGCACCTGGGTGAAGTGTCTTAAACGGTGACTCTGGGATACCGGGCGACCTCTCAGAGTATGCAGCCTTATCCTTGCATGCGGAGCTCTACTCTACAAGGATGGACAAACCCTTTCCCTAGCTGCTCGTGGGAACAACAATGACACCACCAAAACACCAGAAAGTTGTAGATGCAGTTCAAAACGATCGAACGCGCAGAGCAACCGACAATGGGTCCGCAAACACTGCCGATCATCCTACAGTTCGGGGTGCTGAAAATAATTTAGATGGAAACACGACGACGAACCGGCGGAACGCCCACATTGAGTGGCCGGATCAACTTAAGAATGACGTGCTAGACTGCTAAGATGCCAGCATTATCCCTGTTCGTGGAGGCTTTATGGCGCGTATGCACACTCTGTGGTGCCAGTAACACCCAGAGCTTCAGCACGTTTCTTATCAGTCTTTGAGAAATCGAGCATCAACTGAACAAGAGAATTGGATAGGCAAGACAGAATGCGTCCCGTGATCAATGTGTGATTGACTACATAACATCTGGTAGACCGTTTACGGAAAGGGTTCGAAAGTTCGCCCAAGAACTAAGTGTTGAATATTTCTGCGACACATAGTATTAGTACTTTCAATGGAATTTTCTGTAGAGTGTACGAAACTGTTTTCGCCCTTAGTGTATCCATTGGAACTCATCTGTTCGACCTGTACCTAACTTTCCTCCCACCCTCGCTTTTCCTTTTCAGAAAAGGTCCTGGCAGGTCCTCTCAATTCTGTGTGCAATGAGTGAGAGTTAGTACCCTGCGATCTCTGACCAAGTTGACTGCGTCACTTGTAACGAGCAGATTAATTTTTCTTCAGCATTTTTTCATTTAATAAATATACACTGACTATTTAACCCTGTAGTTGTTTATTGTATAAATAACTTTCCAACACTAAGGATCTTGAATCACACACTGAACAAGCCAAAGCTACTGAAAATCAAGCAGCACATTGTTGACAAAATACGGCTGTTATCTGACGCAAGGAGGAGAATACAGAAGAGGGAGAGATGGATCAGAGAGAATCAACAGTTTCTCGCTGACCCATCGCGCCTCTTCAGCGATCTGCCTGTTTTTGTAAAAAATCCACCGAAGCCGAAGGAGGTAGAGGCTTTTTGGAGAAAGGTATACAGGATCCCGAAAACACTAAAGTTGAAAGAAGATACTGACAATATCATCCGTTTCAAGGAGTTTTGCGAAAACCTAATAAAATCTAAGGAGGAATGTCTATCAATCACTGCCGAAGAGGTGAACAAAGCACTTAGAGGCACGAAGAACTTTTCCGCTGTTGGACCAGATTGTATCAAGAACTTCTGGTGGAAGAAGTTTACTTTTACACACCAACGTTTGGCCCGCATATTCACCTCATATTTAAAGTCGGAGACGCCCATTCCGCAGTGGCTGGTGTTAGGACGCACTATACTCCTGCTGAAAAAGGCAACTTGTCCAAAGAACCTGCTAATTGACAGGTGTGTCTGTAAAGACGCTGCAGCCCATCAGCGCGTCCTGTCAATGGCCTGGATTGACTACCGGAAAGCTTTTGATTCAACCTCTCATAGACTCATCATCTGTCTGTTGGAAAGCTTGAAGATTCATCCGCACTTCGTGATATGCATAGAGAGATTGATGCCTCTTTTGAAAACTAGATTTACTATCTTATCTAGAAATTATCGTGTGACAACAAACATCACCTTCCAGAGGGGTGTCTTGCAGGGTGACACCATGAGCCCTTTGCTTTTTTGCATCACACTTCTGCCCCTATCTCTCGCACTACGAAATTCTCCGGAATATCTCTGTGGCGACACTAATCAGCGCGAACATCAGGTCACTCATGTATTTGATATGGATGACCTGAAGATCTATGTATGCTTCTGGTAAAAGCAAACTTCAAACTGCCATAAATATCGTCAAGGACTACACAGGAGAGATTGGAATGGACTTTGGTCTGGACAAGTGTGCTAGAATCAATTTGAAGAAAGGAAACATTACTGGCGTTCCCAAGGACCCTGAGCTTGTGGATATAAGTGTTATTAGGCATCTTCATACTGGAGAAACCTATACATAGCTGGGCGTGCCTCAAAGCCGCATTCAGGACGTAACATCAGTGAAGGAGTCTCTTGGAAGCAGACACAAGCATCTTTTTCGACAGGTTTGATCTTCCAATCTGTCGGCGTTGAACAAGGTATTTGCGACTAACATGCTTGCCCTCCCGGTTCTACTCTACTCGTTTGGGGTGGTTCAATGGACGAAGAACGAGCTTTTAAGGCCCTTGAAGTCATCACACGCAAGATCATGCATACGTGCATAAAAGCTTGCATATGGGTAATATTCACGAAACTGTACACCTTTGCGGCTTCGGCTTTCGCACACAGATGTATTAAACTAAGTGATGTAAATTTTAGAAAAGAAAATTTAGAGAATATTAAAATTACTTTACAACAAAATAACTATCCACTCACATTAATAGAAAGTGTTATAAAAGAAAGGATCCATGAAATTTATAATAGCTCAAGTAAAAGTAAGAAACATAAAAAATGGTTAGAAAAATACAAAAAAACAGATTTAAAGGTTACTCTTCCGTATATCGAAGGTCTTTCTGAGAGACTAAGAAGTTCATTAAAAAAGTTTGATATTAACGTTTATTTCAAGAATGATCATAATTTGGATGATTTTGTTTTTAACAAAAAAGATTCGGAAAAGACAGAAAATTTATCAGGAGTGGTATATTTGATAAAGTGTACTGATTGTAACAAAGTTTACATCGGTGAAACTGGTAGGAGGTTAAAAACAAGAGTCGCGGAACATAGAAGGGATTGCGAAATTGGAAATTTAGGCACTGGTTTGTCACAACACTCCTGGAATTTTGACCATTTTTTTAATTTTAATTTTAACAGTATTAAAATTTTAGCAAGAGAAAAAAACACTTATAAAAGATGAATTATAGAATCAATTTTTATAAAAAAATTTAATAAAATTTCAATAAATCTTCAAGGTGAAACAATGGATATAAATAAAATTTACCAATGTATTATATACATTAATTTGCTCTAATAACTTTTCTCTCTTTTCAAATTTCATGAGCTATGGCGCGGTTTCCTCACACGTTAATGTCAATGTAAACTTGATTTGTTCATCGTCGCTCTTGTAGTATCGTCCTTAATGTAGATTAGATATATATCTATTACTCGTTGACAGATGTATTTAACGATTATACTTGTTCCTTTCTCAAAACCAAAAATGTAATTGTTATATCGAGTTGGAGCCTCGTGAAAATTTATTTTTTAGAGGTTTCAACAAAATAGAAAGAACAGTTTTATTATATTTATTATTTTATTCTCTAAACAAAAATGTGAACAATTATATTCTCTCATTGAAAGCGTCTAATGTTTTGACATTGTTTTTTAAAAATTTCTTAATGTTTGACTCCACATACTAAGTACAGGTAATGACAAAAATGTATATTTATTAAGTTCATGACTTTCGCAAACAATGAAAGAATACACAAAAAACTTATTGTAACAACATTTTTTTAGGTAAGCAATTTTTCCTGAAGAAGGCCCGCATTGTGTGCCAAAACGTCGATAAGATTATTAAAGAACGATGTTTAAAGAACTAGAATCGTTTTTATTTATTCTTTTTCTTTACTGATGGGACCGATAGACCGAAGAAAAACAATATTTTTCGAAATTTCATTAAAGACGACGGTCGAAAAAAAGGAGAGGAAAATTCTGGAGTTACTCCGAAAAATTTGTATTTTGGAGTTCAGCTCCAAGTTTCGCTTGGATACATATTTTTATTTTGAAGGTATTCCATATTAACAAACCATTAAAATGAAACACTTAAATTTGTGCAATTTCAAATTTGAATCATATCAATTTTTAAGAACTTCAAATTCAACTCGTTCGAAATTACGTTATTTTGTAATTGATATTAAGTGAGGATTTAAAGTAACTTGAAGCTCGTTGTCAAAAACTTTGCGGTCAGTTATCATAGTTGTCAAGTATTTTGAAAACCATAAAAATTCTTCATCATAA
Organism: Andricus quercusramuli; assembly: GCA_932178445.1. Lineage (NCBI taxonomy): Eukaryota > Metazoa > Arthropoda > Insecta > Hymenoptera > Cynipidae > Andricus > Andricus quercusramuli. Next base: position 337,905 of record CAKNXH010061990.1, on the reverse strand, counting down.
TATTTAAATGTGTTTTATGTCTGTATTATTATTATTAATCGGGAATATAACTTTTCTCACACGCTGTTGTGCGCGTGTAAGGTTCCGGAAGCTGGAATTACAACATTGTCACATCGATATGGGCACTATGCCATAATTTAGTGTTTATTTCGTGCTAATTTATGCTGCAGAAAGAAATTTTTTGTGCCCGGTAATTTGGACAAAAACATGTAGCAGTGCCAGCTTCAGCTGAAGCCGCAACTCCGGTATACGAAATTTGGAACCTATTAGTGATATCAAATTCTCCTTTGCGCAGGAATTCAGTGCTAATTAAGTGCTCTGGATTTGTGCTATGCACAAAATCGGGGCACTTTTTTTTACCAAAAACGTGTAATAATGCTAGCTTCAGGTGACTCTGGTATGTAAAACTCGAAGACCATTAGTGGTATGAAATTCTCCTTTGTGCGAGAATTGAGTGCTTATTTTGTGCTAATATATGTCCGCAAAAACTAAATTTTGTGCTCGGAAATTTTTGTCAAAAACATGTAGTAAAGCCAGCTTCAGGTGAACCCGGTGTACGAAACTCGGAAACTATCAGTGATATCAAATTCTCCTTCGCGCAGGAATTTAGTGCTAATTAAGTGCTAATTTATGCCGCGAAAACCAAATTTTCTGCCGGTTATTTTGGTCAAAAAAATGTAGTAATAAAAAAAAAATCACCAATTTACACATCTTAATGGTTTGATCTATAATTTTAAAAGATTTACGCACACACTAGTACTTAATTAGCAATAAATTCCTACGCAGAGTAGAATTCGATACCACTAATAGTTTTCAAGTTTCACATACCAGAGCCAACTGAAGACAGCATTACATGTTTTTGGCGAAAATTACCGGGAACAAAATTTAGTTTTTACGACATACATTAGCATAAAATAAGCACTAAGTTCCTGCACAAAGAAAAATTTTAAAGCACTTATAGTTTTCGTGTTTTACATACCGGAGTCAGCTGAAGCCAGCATTACTACATGTTTTTGACCAAACTTACCGGGCACAAAATTTAGTTTTCGCGGCATATATTAGCACAAAATAAGCACTAAATTCTCGCACAAAGGAGAATTTCATACCACTAATAGTCTCCGAGTTTTACATACCAGAGTCACCTGAAGCTAGCATTACTACACGTTTTTCGTAAAAAAAAGTGCCCGGATTTTGTGCATAGCAAAAATTCAGAGCACTTAATTAGCACTATATTCCTGCGCAAAGGAGAACTTGATATCATTAATACTGCCGCACAAACTAAAAAGATACACAAGTGACATTTTTATGAAAAGTGAGTTTTTGGTATCAGTGGATTCGTAAGAGAAAGCTGCATCTAACTAGAGTAATGAAAGTGATAAATTATTAATATTTATTGCAAAACACGATTGTTTAAAACTGAGGAAAGTCGAAAAAATTGAAAAATACAAAAGAAAGAGATACACAAAGCACTTTGCGTGTCCCAAAATTTGTACACGGCATCTAATACGTCATCATCATACAAATGAAAAAGGACCTAAAGTGCTTTGTGTCTTTTTTGCCTTGTAAAAGTGACCGAGTGCGGAGCGTATTTACAAACGAAAAGAATCACTTGCCCTTGCGTATGTTTTTGCTTTGTAAAATAGCTCGAGCACTGATCCGAAATCCAAGAGAAATAAGTCCCGGCTATTTTCGGTACTCTTTGGAAATGTTCGGTCTTCGCAGTTGCGGGACGAGCGGCAGCCAGCAAGAGCGCGTGATAATATAATATATATTATACATATAGATTGAATGTACACATTGTTCGCGTGAAATTTATCTTTCTTCTACGGTAAAAATATATGTATTTGAAATAAATATAGGTTCAATTTTATGTTTATACAATAGGGTGGTCCAAAAAAGGCTTTTCGAGCTACAGGGCAAGTACGCCCCCCCCCCAAAGTTTCCATTTCCGGAGAAAAAAATCATACTTTCTGATACAATAATCAACAATCTGATTTTGAATTACCAAAAACTTAAATAAATGGTTTACTGCAATAATTTATATCCATTTTTGCCTTAAAGCAAAATTAATTTTTTATAATAATTTAGGTATTATCATTTCATCTTGTAATCCAGTAAAACTAGACAAAATAGCCATTTGTTCGAACACCATAATATATATCCTGTATTTTTTTTACTCAGATTGTTTCTCACAAGTAAGATATAACAATGTAAGAAACTTTTTTGGAAAACATCAGAAAAACTGTAATTTTCCCATGAACAATTCAGTAGACATAAGTAGACATAACAAATAAGTTAATTTTCCGTGAGAGCATTTGATCAAAAGATAATTTTTCATAAAAACTAATCTGATTTTTCCTTTTTTTAAACACAAATTGTTAACACAATTAGTTTACGTACATCAGATTCGACAAAGTTCATTACGCCATTCGAATTCATTAAAATAATTAGAATTCGTTTGATGGATAATATGTTGAAATTCAAGAATTTTAAATCAGACTAAAATCAAATTCAAAATCCCATTTAACGTCCAATAATCAAGTCAATGCAATGTATAGAAATCCTGAAAATAAAACAAGAATTCAACTATCAAATTTGTACAACTCCTATTTATACAAGCTCCTATTGGATAATATGTTTTTCTACTTAATTTGTTATTGTATTTTATTTAAGCAAGTTTACTTTCATTTAAAAAATTATTTTATTACTAAAAATTAATTTTTTTGGCACTATAATAATAACAATAAAACAGTGCAAATACTATTTCATGCGAAGATCAGGATATTTGGAATAAGCTGATCGATATTATATGACACTAAGCCAGCCCCCACCACCCTACATAGTGTCCCTTACGTATGTTTTGCTGTCGGATTTCGAGGCCGCGCTCGATCTATGCGATAAAGGCACTGTCCGCAAGTGACTTCGTGTTCTTTCTGCCTTGTATTTTCGACTTTTTGCGACTTTTAAAAATACGCAAGTCCATTTTCTAATACAAATTGTTTAAAAAATCAATTGTTTATTGCTTTTACCCTAATAGTTTATATAGATTATTTAAAATGTTATTCGATATTAGAGTTCTGTGGCCAAACAGTTTTTCTCGATTTTCTCAGTTCGAGTGAGATTGGACTTATGTATCCTTTCAGTTTGTACGGTAGAATAGTGTCCGAGATTCGCATACCGGAGTTATGGCTTCAGCTGAATTAAGTTGGCTCTACTACATGTTTTTGACCAAAATTACCGGGCACAACAATTTTTTTCTGCAGCATAAATTAGCACTAAATAAGCACTAAATTATGGCATAGTGCCCATATCGATGTGACAATGTTGTAATTCCAGCTTCCGGAACCTGCGCGTGTAATAATGTTAGTGCTTAACATTCAGTAGGCGTCTGTAAAATCTGTCATATTCATTTGAAAACGTTGATTCGTACATTTTGAGCTTTTACGTAACCCTAGTTGTTTTTTCCTTGTTCTGTTTAGTAACGAGAAATTACGAATTTACAGGGAAAATGGAACAGCGAGGCTTATTTTAAGGGTTTATGACTTGTTTTCAACTAATTTTTATGACTGACGGGAGATTCGTATATTAATATCATTTTTATGAAAATTACGGATGTGAAAGAAATTTTTGATGCAAATGCGGATAGGATATCAGGAAGATTAATAAACTTAAGTGTGGGATTAATTTGGAAAACGCAGTTGGAAAATTTGTGAAGTTAAATTGCTGTATTGGGAAAGCAGAGTAGCGTAGCTACACATCTGCGTATTAAAAGGTTTTATAAATATACAAGCATGTTGCAATTACCTGTTAAAATAGGTCTTAGCACGGAATCTCTTGGGTTGCACGTCCTACTTAAAGTGTTATACGCCATAAATTAGAGTGGAGCCGCAGGGTATTGCTTACGAATCTCATTATAAACCTGACATGAATTACGCCCTTAACATTCTGGGTTAAAAATTATGAGCGTCTCGTTTTTTGAATATTATAAATGAAATTTAAAATTATGTCTGCCTTATTACATTGTAAGTTCGAATCTACTTTTCAATATTATTTTGTAGATCGTACTTGAAATACGTTTAATCAAGAATTGGAGCATGTGTAAATAGGTTCTCAATTATCGGTAATAGAGGATCGTAGTGTGGTGTATGTACCTTAATCGAAGTTCGAGTTTAATGGGATAAACATAGTAACTCTCTCGTGCAAACACTAAGTTAGAACAAGATTCGTTGCGAAGGGACAAAGTTGCAGAATTATAAATAACATAAGAAAATCGAATTAAAATTAACTCAACTAAGAAACCACAATTTTCAGTTTGACCTCTATTTGCTCATTTTGTACGTTGTGTATTTTGCTCCAGCATATTTTTCTAGATTTTAATTTTCACTCCCGGCATATAGGCATATTTTCCTCTTCCAGAGAGAGGAGTTTTGAACCTCATTTTGTCATCAGGAATAGCAGGATCATATGCAGGAGGGAAAAAAGGGATTGTCAAATTCCTCCTCGAGTAAAATTCCAAACCCTTTTCCAAGAGGAAAATTACCGGAACATCGAAACAACCGAGAAAACGTACTCTCGTTGACAAAATAAAGTTAGTTACTCAATATAATATCAAAAACGGTTGTAATTCCAAACAATTCAAGCACTAGTTTGACCACACTCGTCGCAATTTGCAACCAAAAAAAGTAGTAAAGGTTTCAAGTTTTGTTCCCTAGCGACATTGGCAGAACTGAAACCTAAGCACTCTGTATAAAAGAAGTAACGTTTAATAGCTAATTTCAGGTATTGATATAATAGTCAGAAAAAACAGTCTTGAGTGGTACCAAAATGACACCACTGGTGTAAACCCGGATTCATTTCTTTGACATTGAAAATAACAGCATGGAATTATGATATTGTGGCCAACATTCGCGCCACAATATCGCACTTCATATTCACAATCTCCGCCATGTTTAGTATTTTAAAGGTGCTAGAGAAGTCGATCACTTCGCTTATTTATTTAAACATACTGGAAGTTCAAAATCTGCTGGAAACTTGGAGATCAGAAGATTACTTTGAAAGCTTCCAAGGTAAGTAAACAATAGTTAAATCGTTAGACTTGGAGCTTTGCGGATTTCATCTGAGTAATACAACCCCCTTATACCGATTAGTTATCCATGTATAGAAATAATTAGGGAAAATTCACATTAAATCCACGTGGAATCCCAGTAGAAAATCACTATGAATTCTAGAATCGTTTTACAATCATTTTTTTCGTGGGTCTCCGTGTGAATTTGGACACATCGTGGAAAGAACGAGATCACAGAAAAAACGGAGGTTTCCATTAAAACAAATTTTTGGTTCCGAAGGAGCTGCAACTGAAACTAAACTAAACTTAAACTAAAAATGATTAATTTGTTCGAAAGAAGACTCTATTTAGACCTCCAAAGGAACCCAATTTTAAAAGAGGCTTTTTCCAAAGAAAGTTTTTTCGCTTTGCCCACTTTGACTTTTTATCTAATTAATAACACAACTTTTACCTCAAAGCAAACATGTAATCGAAATCTGATGAACATAATTTAATGAAGAAAACTAAAGTAGAAAATATTATCGCGATTAGAATAGACATAATGACTTGATAAATACCATTTGCAGGTTATATATCAAGCTTGTAAACATGAAGGCGTACTCATATGCAAGAAACTTTTCATCTTAAGACATCAGTCGATAACTGTAAATGGATCCCTAACTTACCAATTCCACTCTGCAAGCTGTTTGTTTGTGAATCCGCCTACATGTTGTTCTATTTAAGGTCTCCAAAGGAACTCTTTTGGGTGTTCACAGGTTTCTATTGTAGCTCAAGTTTTAATAGATACCCACTTTCATATAAACCGCAACATCAGTGAACCCCCAGTTTTTTCTGTGTTTAGGTTACTTAGGATTACTACTTTAAGTGTACTCAGAACTACTAATTTAATTGTACACGGAAAAAATTAGTTGTTGAAATTTTGAATGACTGAGTCAACCACTCTAGGATAGGGCTAAACGTATTTCATAAATTTGAAGAATCGTCTGACAAACCTTGATTGATACATGTTTAAAAAGTAGAAAGAGTTGTCGAAAGTACAAAATAATTTCAATGAAAATGTGAAAACCAGAGGAATAGAGTTCTTGAAACACTGATACACTAATGCTTCGAAGCCAGTCAATGAAACTTTCGATGACTCCTAACGAGTTTTTAGAAAACAGAATAGCCAAGTTAAAAAAATATATATTTCGCAGTTATATTTACTATATTGTTATTCACGTAGACTCACGCTTCACTTATATTTATTTTTAGAGATACACACGAACCTATGAAAAATGGAAACAAATTTTGCGGCGGGATTCGAACTACCTAACACCTATCGAACGCAACTTATCCCTAAGAACTAGATCCCACGGCTAACTTAACACATTGAATATTTTCCACAAATCCCAGTGAAGAGCCAAATTTAAATCCGCGCTCATTTGTTCATTGCCGGTGATCGCGACTCTATTCAGACTTATATATACACCACTTCACCTGAGCGTCACTACGTGTTAATACAAATTTATGAAAATAGCGCATTTGGGTTATTTTTCGACCTTAAATCGCTCGTAGCTCGAAAACGAAGCGTTCTTAGAAAAAATGACAAGAGCTAAAAAGTGCTTATTTTCGCCCAAAATATATAATAAATGTGTTTTCGTATCGATTTTTCAATCCTTGTCAATTTTGCAAGTTTTTTGTTAATAACAAATTACTGACCATTGGTACGAAAAAATGTCACTAAGGTTTTTTGTTCGCAACAACATAATACATCGATTAGAAAAGGTTTCATCCTGGCGAAACTATCTGGTCGGTCAACTCGTTTTTGTATACGTCTTTTTAGGGGTGCACCGCTCGCCTATAAGGACAACTAATGTAATTCTTAAAAATAAAAGTGGAAACCAAAACCACTTAATTGGCAACGGCATATATTAAAAACTAAAGTAGTTAGCACTACTACTTTATGATTTGTCCTAAACAACCATTTTTTCAGTGTTGGAATTAGCAATTACTTCTTGATGAGTCGTGAAAAAGTACCATAATCTTACGATCATTTAAAAATACTCAACTTTAAATGGCTGTTACTCCCTGAAAATACATTGCAAAAAATCGATATATCGAAAATTGTTGGACAGATAATAGAATCCTTCGGAATTCTTTAGAATTCCGTCGACAAAGAACTTACGTTGACGTTGACTGCCCAAAGAAAAAAATTAAAAACCGGCTCATTTTTCCGGAAGCTAATACTCGACCTTTTTATATCTCTTATATACATAACATTATCCATCTACATATATTTAACTCAATTTTTATTTATCCGTATTTCCTTCGTCATTTAAAATGCCAATCCGGTCAGTAAAATAAGCCCGTTTTGGTTTTTAACTGTTTGGCCAATTGCAGAGAATAGCGTTCTTCCTTCGGCGTTGTGGGCGTTCAACGGTGCGTTAAAATCCTAAAAACTAGAAAGATAGATTCAATCAGGAAAATTAGCCATAGACGCGATGAAGCGATCGATCGAGTGCTCTTCGCGGTTGGACGACTTTTCGACTCTCGTCGAAATCTCCTCTATCTCTTTCCCTCTGTCACCTTTATATCCTTTATCTTTTTCTCTTTCATAGTCTCCTATCCCCCCCCCCCAACCCCTATTCTCGTCGTTTCGAACGTGCCCTCGCAGTCGCTTCATCGAAATTCTCTTCGCGTTAGCTCGGCAGAAAGCAAACCCATTCTGGGGTGGTCTGCCCCCCCCCCCCCATCCCAACCGCCGGGTCTTGCGTTCATCTCAACCCTTCCTTTTCACTCTCTCACATACGAAAACACAGCTTCATGTATGAAGCATGCTCAGGGGTCTCCGTGTCAAATTTCACGCATAAATCTCATTTATTTTTTGTGTGTAGTTTTACTTCGGTTAAAGATAGATAATACGAGAAAACTAATTTTTAAAAAATTTTAACACGGCAGAGTTTTTATTTTCGAATTTAGAACCCTTTAGAGAAACTTGTCTCAAAAAAAGTATGAGGTACTACTTTATTTCAAGCTCTCGATGTTCAGTGTTTTTGGATTTAGGTTGGCCTGCATTCTCCTTAAAAAAATATGTTAGTGTTAATTGGTAAATTCTATTATATGACGTCAGAATTTGCGACCACCCCGAACTCTGAGAGTAGAGTAGAGACTCTTGATGGGAGAAACGAGGCGAGGAATCCACTCGTGTTAAAAGAGTTGAAATCGAGAAATTTCCCCTCGCTGGGGACCCCTGCCTTAGAGCATCTACACCTCCCGATGCAGCCCCTCTAGTTCACCCATTCTATGTCTCTTGTCCGATGAGACCCTTAAGACCTGCCACCAGCTCTAAGGTCGCGAAAACCCTAGGGATAGGGATATTCATAACTACCCTTTTCATGTGATGAAATATTTCTTACTTTCATACTAGTTTTAACGTAACTAACTTTCATACGTCGGGGTGGTTAATAGGGGGTCGATAAAAAATGCAATGTTTTTTTGTTTTGATCATGCACCCCATAAGCATGCTCCATTTGGTGAAAAAATACATTTGTATTTTTGTTGCGTTAAAAAAAACATTAAACCGCGGTCCTGTTGCCTAAACCGCCCCAAAATGATAAAAACCATTAATTACCCTTATTTTTCGTAAAAATATTAAGTGTTTGACAGGAAATACAACTGAGTGCTACATAATGGTCAAAAACTACAGGGAAAAGTCAGAAAAAGCGTTACTAGGGAGGGGGGGGGGGTGAAAATTGCCGGAAAATTGCGTTACGTAATTTATGCACGAGCCCTAAGACCAAAAACAGTAACCTCAATCGTGAAAAATTATCCTTAATAGGAGTTAAATTTTAAATTATCATATTTTCCTCGTCTTTGAATCGTACCAAGACATCAAAGTACTAAAATATATAAAGAATCGCGTGTAAATTTTAAAAAATTCACAATTTTATATTTCAACCCCCACCCCCCCCGAAAGGGTGACCCCATAAGCGTGGGGTTGACCCCACGCTTATGGGTAGTATTCTTGTTCTAATTGTATTTCCTTCAAAATACTTATTATTTTTACGGAAATTAACGTTAATTAATAGTTTAAGGGTCGTCGAGCAAACGAGCGTAAGTATGAGATTTCGAAATTTCGTTCTGTTGACTCAAAATAGCTGTTTTACTCTTACTCAGATCCCTTAAGATGATTATGGTCCACTTCGATTTAAAGTGGTGCAAAATCCATGTTAGTAATATAATATTAAGTAATAACTCGAAAGTGCTTCCTTATTTTTTTCTAATTAAACATTCACAAAGTTATGCAACTCTTTCTGTGTTGATATATGGGTAATATTCACGAAAATGTACAACTTTGCGGCTTCGGCTTTCGCACACAGAAAAAACTCAAACCAGGTCTTATACTTGTAATATTTTATCGAACAATAACTTTATCCATTTTTTACCACGAAATAAGTGTACCTTTTAATAAATATTTACACTATATTATGTAAAAAATATCCAAAATGTCAGCTCCGTAATTGTCCCAAATTAAAATATTTTGCGCAAATCCATCAAATTTATATCACCAAGTTAATGTTACCTTCCAGTGTCTATATTATTTGAATAATCCAAGTATATAGTTGATTTTTAAGTGCGCTACAATGTTACAGAAATGACTTTTAAAGTTTCTAAATAAAACGATGCACTTTGTCACATCATATTTCAAAAAATGTTGTTTATCATACTTTCTCACGATTTTTAAATCTCGCGTTTCATTTAAACGCCATCTAGTGACATTATTTTGAAGACTGACTCTCAAACTATCTAACCGACGCTTGATGGACTTTTCCCCATTAGGAATCAGATGACAGCTGTGATGGTTTGTTTACAAAACAGTCCGTACAAAAAAGCCGGTCAGCTCCAAAATGCAATAAATAGCTTAAAGTAAATGAAGTCTATCAGTGATTTTGAGTTTATTTACAGTTATAGTCCAGACAAAAACTGCCGGTGTGCGGAAAAAAGTAGAAGTTAAAAAATTGCAGAAAAAAATGTACGTTTAGTTATAAATGTCAGCTCCATAATGAAAATATTATTATATAATGTGAAGTTTTCGAAAAAGTGTCTATAATACATTTTTTTGCAAGGTTGTACTGAAAATAATGCCTCATTTTCGTAAATGATTTACTTTTAAAGTAAAAAAATATGTACTGCGCAAAAAAATGAAATTAAAAATTGTATGATTTTAGTTGCAAAAGTTTACAGTTTCGTGAATATTACCCATATGTATTTTCGTTTCTGAGAACTCGCCGCACCATCAAGGGCCTTCTCGGAGATCGTCGCTTTTCTCAAATTTCATGATTCAATAGAGCTTGGCAATACCTCGAAAAGTTTTTTAGTTTTTTGTTTACAATTAAATGTCAGTTATAATTATTTTGAATTTGTGGAAAATCCCAGGATCAAAGTTTAAACTGTTTTTTTTTTTAATCAAACAAAAATACGCATTCATTTTTCCACTAAATGAAACACGTTTAGAGGGTGCGTGATAATTTCCTGGACTGTGCTTTAAATTCTTTTGCTTGAGTTTGAAAAAATTGTTTATTCACTTTCCCAGCAAATTGAAGTAAATTTTGAATTAGGGACGTTTTTCCGTTAAATTTGCAATGAAATTGTCAACCCAAAAGTTAAATTCCTGACTGTATAAAGAGAGCGTTAAGGTTTCAAACTCTGGTCACTAAGAGATCAAGAAGACGCTGGCCGTCGATCTTCAAGACAAATATTATTCCAAAAAATTGGATTACCCTTATTGGGACCCAATACATTCGCATTTTGTACGCTACACATACAACGTCCCCCACCAACACGTTTCAGTGTTCACGATTGGCAGTTCTGGACCAATATCCCTCTTTTCTTCTTTTTTATCCTCCTTTTATATTTTTCTCTCCTTTTTCCTTTTCTTGCTCTTACTTATTTTCTCATACCCTTACTGTCTCTCATTTTCTCTCGCCCTTTATCGCGTGAACATCTCCGGGGCTTTTCGATCTTTTCGAGTCGACGCCACCGAGCAAATATTTGCCAAGGAGGCGAGAGAGTGCACGGTCGGAAATTAAAAAGATATAATTTGACTTGGTCAGCACTGGTCAACGCGGTTAATTAATAATGTCTTGGCAGAATTGTTCCTTACTGCAATCGTCCTGATGTTGCTGACGGTATACTTTTTTATGTTTCCTACACGCAACATACCTGGAATTGCAATTTCTAAGAAGCTCTTTCAAAGGATAATTTAATTACTGAAAGCAAGACGTGACGATGCCATTTAATCAGTGTAAGTACAAACTTGTCTGTTGTGAAGCTATGCAAGACATAAAAGGCTGCGTTCCGCATCTTCTGCCCTATGACTTTTAAAGTGTGAGTAGTTAAGGGCAACTATGGCTCCCCCGCCGTCATACCCCCACTCCTCGGTGTTTGCTCAGACGTCTGGCGCCTACCCCCACTCCTCGGCTGTCTGGGTCTTATCTCGCTAGATGCTAGACGCATGTGTTTGTTTAAAGTCTAATCATAGAAGATAAGGAGGTGTGGAAGAATATATAAGTACATATAAGGATACATTTTTAAAGGGCTGTATGACGCAATATCCAAAAGTTGCAGTTATGGCTTCGCAGTTCTAACATTATGTTGAAATGAATAATGAAATGATATGATTTTACTTGATTAGCTTCCATTAAGAATTAAAAAAGCAAAAGAATATGACTGCATTTGAGAAATGAGATAAGAGTTAATCAAAGTTTAAATGCAATTTTCAAAATGAAAAAGATATGTATTAATTTAATACGCTTTGGGTCGTCAATAATTGGGACACATGCACAAGCCTATGACGTATGAAATTGTCTGTATTGAAAATGCTTAAAATTTGCATGTAAATTTGAAATATTTAGATATCATTGTTCATAGTTTCAAGGGAAAAAAACGTTGAAATCTTGCACGCGAGAAAAAGCTTATCCAATTATAATATTTATATACATATATACAAATATACAATTTTATAAATATTTAAAATAAATTAGGGTGAAGGGAGGCATATGAAGGAGGAAGTGAGTAAAGGGATGCATGTGAAGAAGGAGGTCGCTCTTGGACGGGTACAGACGTGGGCCTTGCCTCGATAGACGCTCGTGTTTGTTTAAAGTATGGGAAAGAAAGATAAGGAATAGACAGATAATAGATGGAATTTCCGGGAAGTCTATACTTGTGCAGGGTTGATGAAGTTTCGGAAAGACTATATGACGCAATATTTAAAGCTATACTTATGGCTTCTTGAATTCTAGACTACTGCTGAAAGGAATAATTAACTTCTATGATTCTACTTTAATGACTTTTAATTGAGAAATTAATTTCAAAATAAAATAATAAAACTTATTTTCTGAATAAAGAAGAATGATTAGCTTACATCAAAAAAATACATATACTTAAAACAAGCGATTATTATAATGATTATGATGACGATTATTATCATTATAATTGTTACAATAAACTATTATATGATGACTGTTACATGACATGGTAAGTATTAAAATTGTGAACTATAATATAGTCGTTTAATTGGTCCAAGTGCATATATTGCTAAACATATATTTTATTCATACATACAAAATTATGTAGCTATCGACTGCTGGACCTGTGATTTATAACAAATTAAAAAACAAAACATTACAAAGGAAAATAAAAACAGACGAATTTCAGTGCCAAGTTTTGAGCATCTAGTCAAGATTTCGTGTACACTTGAACTTTAAATAGTTAAATCGCTTTCTATTAGTCAGTATATTTTTATATCTTATGAGTGAGTAATATTTTATAATTGGATTTAAAATGATGTTATGAATTGATGTTCTATATCAAACGTAGGAGTTGATTGGGAAAAATTATTTAATAATTGAATTTTTGGAATTCTAAGCAACTCTACGTTTTAACTGTTAACATAAACACATTATGAAATCATTTTTCCAGGCCAAAATGTTACTTTTCTCAACAATATATACAATAGTCCTTTAACAATACTTTCTCTTTAGTACAAAGAAGCAATTTTTACGAATTTTTAACATAAATATGCGCCCTCATGCTCGATTTTCTCTACTTGGCCTTCTTTGCACCGATTAATTTGTAATAAATTTCTCAAATGTAAGTGAGGTCTGATGGTGAGACAAGACTAGACTCTAAACGTAACACTATTTTTTACCCAATATTGTATTCAATAAAACTTTTCAGTGGTCTGGAAGACGTTGATGTATATGTTTTGATATTCAGCATTCGTTGGTTTCTTTCATATGTAAAACCAAAAAGACCCTACCATCCCACATACTCTTTTCATAATTATAGGTAAGAATTTAATCTGTTCTCTAGTTAAAAGCAATTAATATTTTGTTTCTAATTAGCAATATCGCTAGAACTAGATAACATATTTGAGTAACCTTCGTTTATTTAAAATTCGAAATTATACACTTTTCTTCAAAAACTTTCAAGGATCCGAATGCTGAAACATAGTTCGAGTAACTGGAGATAAATGTAAATGAACAATCTTTAGAACATATCGTACAAGTTCAAAAGTTTTCGAGGGGTATTTAGGAAACTTTTGTTTCGCTTAGTTTAATTTGATATCAAACAAGAATGAATTTTTTATAATCTCGTTTGTGATTTAAACAAATATATCATTAAAAAAATAGAAGTTTCTAAACAGTTTTCAGCATCAATAATAAGAAAGCTAGTGAAAGGTAATGAAAATTTCTGGCGATAGGTAATATCTCGTATAATAAGAAATATATGAAATTTTACATCATACACAATATAAATAATATAACATGTTGGTATACAAAGCAAAACAAGAAACGACTATATTTTAATTACGTCTTAAATTTAGAAGCAAAACAATAAAAGAACGTGTTTACATGTATCAAAATTTTGGTATGAATAGCTTCGAACAGTTTCGTAGACGTCACAAATCTCACTCAAAAATGTGACATAGCAAGTATGGTGAAAGAAAGAATATCTTTGTCAATAATTTATAGTAATGAAATGTTTGGAGCAATATGTTTTTCTTGAATTGTACTGCGCGTATAATATTGTTGTATCTAGATCTAGTAACCTACATATAGTGGGTCCTATGTTAGTGTATTTTGATGTTACATTCTATACCCCAACTGTAATCAATACTTCCAGTTTCCACCAAGGATCTCAAAATTGTTCATCGAATCATGGATTTTGTACACACTTCACCTAGATCTATATATACGTATTTACACTATATATCTCTTTGACTGATCATCTAACTTTGGCTTTTTAAAAAATTAATTTCTCCAGTGTAATAGTGATAAACTCGAAATCTCGAGTCATATTTAACCTGAGATGGACTGAGAGTTTTTTAATTATTGTTTCGATATCTGAATCTAGGTCAAATTGTCATCTGAGTTAGATAGATTTTCAGAAATAAAACTACTGCGATGAAATAGAAGGCTGAAAATTGTTTCACGTAGAAATTAAACTGCAATTTATCAGTACGTAAGCCTGATCACGTTTAGCGAATTGGTTAAACCTTAGGATAGAAAGTACAAGAATTTTCTACTGTGTAAAGTTCTTTATCATTTCGTTCTGTTTTTATAAACAAGGCTCAAGACTTATAAAAATGTTCGTAACAAGAACAAAAAAAAATGATTTCTCTAATTTTTGTATGAAAAATGAAATATAGAAATAAAATAAAAATAATATGATTCAAGTTCATAAAAGCGATACTTTTTCAGGCATCTGAATTGCAGCGAGCTTTTCTTCACATTTTTTCTCATTCTTATTAATACAGACAATCTCTCTGTTTTACCATTTTTCTGGTATCAAAACAAAGGGAGAATTTCTTCTGAAGTGTCTTATTTTTCAAGGAAAAATTAAATATCTACCTATTTTGTTTTCAAAAGAGAACCAGAGTTTTGCCTTTTCATCTCGTTTTTCGAAACCCGTTAATTGTTTTTCCGAAATTCGCTCAATTTTTAAAACAAAAATGAAATTATTTGCATTCATTATTATTTTTCGGAGAAAAATTTCGTTCAGTTTTTCATTTTGTTTTTAGAAAAAAATGTAACGAAAAGCAAGTAAAAGGCAGATGTCCAATATAGATAATCTGCGTGTCCAGAGAATCCAAAGGGGCATCTAATAAATTATGCAATGAAATGTGTCATAATCACTGAATATCTGTGACTACTCTGTCATATATGGACACCATGTAGAAAAGATATATTCGTGTGCTTTTTCTATTTAAGTTTCATTCAAAATGAAATGTATTTGATATATTTTACACTGATTCTCCATCCCACTTTCAACTGATATTTAGGAAGAACAGGGCCATGAAAAATGTTTTCAGAAGACATTATTTTCGTGCTGTTTGCGGAAAAAAGTTGTTCTATCTATATTGTAAAATATAAACCCAGATTTGATAGAAGATGTACAGTGTCACATAAAGAATCGATGAGACTAATTAAAGCAAAAAGATTGAGGCTAATGTTGTCAAAATTCATTAGAGAATTTCCTGTTCTGACATTTAGACGGATGGCAGATTGGCAAGTATGTATCATCTGTACTTTACGTATAGGTAATACCTAAACATTTTATAGAGTTGTTAACACTGGCAATCATTATGCTGATACAAAAGCAACGTTTAGCAAGATAACGAAAAATTGCGTAAAAGATAAACCATGTGAATGATTATATGAACATTAAGAAAGATATTTAGAAACTTAATCTTTGACAAATTTATCTTGTCTATCTTGTGAAAAAGGAAAGAATCAGTGTGACCACTGATGGTTGGGAACATGTTTTTCGTGAAGTCTTTCTGTATAATTCGTTACACAAGATGACTTTGTAAGAGATTATGTTTCTAAATATCGGTCTTAGAAGTAGTTAAAAAGCTCCATTTATTGGATTCGAAGGGTGACAATGTGTTTTTTGCCTTCGAGGATACACAGGAACACAAATAGCATGGCCTTATACATTTTTCATTTTAAATGTTCAAATAAAAACGTTTTATATTTGAAGACTCAATTCCGCGAAAGATTTTATCATACTTAGATAAATCTAAGTTTCCAGGTTAGTTTTAGAAAGAACGTCCATTGGAGTTTAAAGATTCCTGTCTACGGTCAGATTGCCCATCTCAGTTTGGCTAGTATGTATTCTTGAATAAAAGTCAAATAAAAATTATAATATTTCCAGTGCAGTAGTGATAAACTCGTAATCTCAAGCCATTTTTGCGCTCAGATCAATGGTTATCCAAGCATCAAAATAAGAGTTTTTCCGTCGAAATCTATGACATTTTTAAGAAAAAGGAAAAAGTTTCTCCAAATACCTTTAGTTTTTAAGAGTCAAGTTCAAATATCTTTCAGAAACAAATTAAAAGTTTTTCAATTATTATTTAGACATCTGACATGAAGGAAATTTTTTACAAATTCGATTCATCATTAGAAGGAAAACTGCTACAATCAAAATAGAAGGCTGTAAATTGTTCCACCTAAAAATCAGTCTGCAATATATCAATGCATAGGCCTGACCACCTCTAGCGAGGCATCTATTGGTTCAGCTTCAGGATGGAAAGTACAAGAATTTTGTACTATGTAAATTCCTTCACTATTTTGTTTCTTTTTATAATTAAGGCTCGTAACAATTTTCGCATCAAAAAGAAACAGAAACCTTTTTCTAATAGTTTTATTTAAAAAAAAGAAAAGAAATACAAGATAATAATAGTAATATCTTTCCAGTTCAGGAACGAACGGAACTTGTTCAGTCATCTGAATTGCAGTGGTCTTTTCTTCGAATTCTTCTTAATTTTCTTAAATACAGCCAAAAACTCCAGTTTTACAAATTTTTGTTATCAAAAATTTCCTTTCTAGTACGTCTCATTTTCAGAGGAAAAATTAAATGTCTTCCTATTTCAATTCCAAAGGGAGAACGACAGTTTTGCATTTTTATCTCGTTTCTCGATACATATTGAATATTACTTCAAAATTTGCTCAATTCTTAGAATAGAAATGCAACTATCTGCATTTATTATTATTTTCCTTGAAGAAAAATTTTGTTCCATTTTCGTTTCGTTTTAGAAACAAACATTACGAAAATCAAGTAGAGTGAAGGTCTTCAATCTTAGATGATCCGCGTGGTCAAAGAATCGAAAGAGGTATCTAACCAATCATTCAGTGAAATTTGTCATAATCACTGAATATGTACGACTTCTCTGTAGTATATTGACTTCTCGTAGAGAAGTTATATTCGCGTGCTTTTTCTATCTAAGTTTTGTGTTAATGAAATGCGTTTTGACATTTCAGAAGAACTGGACCCTCTAAAATATTGTCACGCTTATACTCAGGATACTTATACTTACATACTTATACTTATGCTCTTATATTCGGAAAACATAGTTTTGTGCTACTTGCGGCAAAAATGCTTTCTACCTAGATTGAGAATAATAAACCCGTATTTGGTAGACGATGTACTATGCATCAGAAAAAGTTGATAAGACCAATTTAAAAGCAATATTAAGGTAAATATTGTCAAAATGCATAAGCGAATTTTCTATTCTGACATTCTGAATACTGACAGGTCAGCACGTGTGTATCGCCTGTCCTTCAACGTAGATAATACCTAAAATTTGTATAGAGTTGTTAACACTGGCATTCATTATGTTTATACAAAAGCAACATTCGGCAGGATAACGAAAATGTTTGTTAAAGATAAACCAAGTAAATGATTATATCAACAGCTGCAACTATTTGAAAACTTTGTAAAGTTAACTGAGAACCGATCTTCTCAGCACAAGAACGAAGTCTACTGCATTCTATGTCTCAGTTTAACAACTTTAAGAAAGATATTTAAAAACTTGACCTCTGACAAAGTTATCTTGTGTGATGAATTTGCGAAAAAATGGTTTAACCAAGGAAAGTATGCTTCCAGTCATCGCTATGTTGCTCTCATTAGAGGCAAATATATTGTACATATAACAAAGAAAGAAAAGTGAGAAAAAGGAAAGAATCAGTGAGAACACTGATGGTTGGATTTATATTTTTCGTTAAGTCTTTCTGTATAATTCGTTACAGAAGATGACTTTGTAAGAGAATATGTTCATGAATATCGGTCTTAAAAGTACTCAAAAAGTTCCATTTATTGAATTCAAACGTTGCCAATGTATATGTTTGCAGTCGAGGATACACAGTGACTCAAATAGCATGGTCTTATAAATATTTAATTTTTGTAAATGTTTATATATAAAAATTTTGTCTCTCAGGTTCTAATTACGTGAAGGATTCATTCTCATCAGATGTTTCTAACCTTCTAGTTTAGTTTTAGAAAGAACATCGTTATGAGCTCAAATCGTTCTGAAACCCTGTGAGCACCTTTCTTCATATATACAATTTTCATTTTTGTTTCAAAAACTAACTTAAAACCTTGCTTACTTTCCGCAAAGGCATGGGAAATATTATATTGGACTGTATAAGTGTGGAACAAAATGCCCAATTCAATCCAGTTCTTGTATCTTGTAAAACTTCTCCCAGAAGAATTTTACTAATTTTGCCTATACATACTCCAAATTCCTTCATTTCTTCATACCTATTATTAGAAATTTTTTTCAAAATTCCCCCAAAAAATTCTTAGAATGTCAACAAAAAAATCTTATGGATGTGAATGACGGCTTGAATCCCTCACGAAAATATTCACTAAATATATAATTGCCTGTGTGAAAACACATTTTGTGGCAGAAAAATTAACTTTTACGACTTTTGATACAATCTCTGGAAAACATGAACTTTAAAATTTGTATTAGGTTGAATTCATGTAGCTAAAGTTACAAAAACTTCAATCTGAACTAAGAGAAATTTGCATTTTGGAGATAGCAGCTGCTATAAATTGGTATTGTAGGATGTTAGGGAATCATTTTGTCGATGTATATTTGGCCGGGACGAGATAGGGGTCTTCGCTTTTTGCGCTAATCAACAAGGTACTTATATTTACATATATATATACTATTGTATTTCAATCAGGTATTACAGTGTATACAATAATACTTACTGCCTGGACTTTTTTCTAATATTTCAAAATTTGCCCACCTAAAATAGCTGAAATATCAGATACTCAATTGGATACTTTTTTAAAGAAGTTGAGGATATGAAAATACTGCGCTTAGTTTAAAATGATGTGTGAACGTAGAGCAGGATTGGAAAACAGAAATAAAATTACAAACAAGTTTCCTTTTTGAACAGAACCTTTTACACAAGTTTCCTTCAGTTTCAAAAACAACAACGCAATTTACGTTGCATTTTTGCTATATATTTTCCAACAAAAATCGTATGGGACTGGATTATTATCGTCCACTTTTGTGGCACTCTTCTGAAATTTCGTTTAGTCCCATAAGAAAACTCAATTAGTATTTTTCGGATGTTAGTACCGGGTAATTTGTTAAGAGAAATGTTGACTAGCAATTCGCTATGAAATATTTCATGTATAAACTGAGTTCATCGACGAAACAAATAAGTAGCGAACTTCTGAAGTTTAATCACA
>CAKNXH010061990.1:171712-313308 GCA_932178445.1 Andricus quercusramuli | reverse complement strand
TGACACTTTGGAATGGGTGCCGTGTGTGACCTAAGCAATTCTACACTACGAACCGACATTTTCCTTCTTTTATCTAAAACGGTCAGTCGTAGGGTAAAAACATATTGAACATAAAATATGTATTTTCAAAAGATCTAAAACTTTTGTTTAAAGCTTTTTTGTAAATTTTCATTATTTACTTAAATAAACGGAAAAACATTAAATTTTTATAGTTTTCTGGGGTTTTGACCTTGAAAATCAAGTTTGCGGGTATTTTCACTATCATATTCGTGATCAGCACGTCAAAATACTTAGGTATACGGAGTTTCAAATTAATCGGACGTAAGCGCTATTCGGAACTCCACCCTTAATATCTACCTATCTCATCTTACATGATATATGAAAAAATTGCACCTCTTAAGGATGATATAGAGTTTTTGTTTCGTTATGATTTAATAATGCAAATTTTTCTATTAAAAATGTAATAGTTTGGAATTGAAGACACTTAAAAACGCAAATTTTGCTAGATTTCTTCAGGAGATTTTGATATCCAAGCGAGATACGCGATACCCTAGGAGAGTGCACCGTTGGCAAAACGAATGAAACGAGGACCAACACGTAAGAAATAATAAACGAGACCATTAACTCGACGGTATTTTCTCACACTAGTAAAGCTGAGGAAGAGCGAAAGCCCCTGACTAAGTCTAAAGAAAAAAAGGATTCTCTTACAGTTTTTCGCATTTTCTTCCCTAAGAGCTTACTGTGCACCTCGGTTTTATTCCGAAACTGAAGCAAAGAATTCAAGCTCAACCCATCATTATTCATTCTGGAAACGTACGAAATTTGTATTCAAAGCAAAACTTGCTCTTTTCAATATAAGAGGCGATGCTAAAACTTCAAAAAAAAAAGAGTTTCAATCAACAAATCAAAAGAAGGTATAAGCTTTACGTACTGTTTCATGTTTCCCAGTTACATATGCGAATTTATGATTTCAGTTTAAAAAACCGGATAGTTCACTCGAGTTACTCAAAGCCGCATGTATCAGTTTTTCAGAGAATCAGGTAAGGAAGCTTGATCCACATGGGATGAACAGAATCAATAGGTGCTCATTTTTATCTGCCCATTTTTTGTGCTTGTCTATCAAAAACGGATACTTAGTATATATTTTACGCACGCTTTTTAGAGACTCTGTCGACAAGTAGGAATCATGATAAAATACATTATATGCTGCTTCAGTTACAACCCAGTTAACGCCTCATAAAGTGTCCTTGGATCAGATAAGTTTTATAGTGCGATTAACGTTAAAAGGACTACGATCCAAACTCATTTTTATAAACCTCTTCTAAAAGTCTGCGTGAGTTCAGAGTTGTAAGCAAGTCACAACTTGGGTAGAAGCATAACGTAGTAAAACATAATGCTCAGAGTGACAAGGCGATATTCAATTTTAGTAAGAATTGGGTCGCAAGTAAAGACCTGAGTGGCAGCTGGACGGCGAAATCAGGTAATGCCAAGGAATTTGTTGAGACCGGGAAAAAACTGGGAAATAAGAGTGAATATATTTTCACTGTTTTCGTTTAAAATTCTTTTTTGAAATTCTTTGAATTGGCCACGATTCTGCTTTGAAATTTTACGATTGTGAGCACTAATAACTTTAAAGCATAACTGTAAACAATTTTTTTTAGAAAGCTTAAATTTGACAATAATTTTAGATTTGTAGTCTCTAAATTTTTCAATTCGGAAGGTTTAAAATTTGATAATGTAACATTTTGCATGCTAATTCAAGTCTCCCTTAAGTCATTCTTTCATTTCAAGTTGATTTTTAAAAGTATTTTCTGGACTCTATTTAAACATATGATTTGAATCCTAAGTATTTATTTTCAGATTGAAATATACAAAATTGTTTGGTTTCAAATTATGTAAAATCTCTAAGAATGGCTCAATTTACAAAATTTGGTTTAACAATTGAATAATTTTTAATTTATAATATAAAACATTGAAAATTGAACATTTTGAAATTGAAAACCTTAATAGTTGAGCAATTTCAACTTTGAAGCCTGAAGAGTGAAACGGACTTTTCAACATTTTGAAATTGATATCTTTAGATTCTAGGAATCTATTTTGAATTGAAAGCCTAAATACTCGTGCAATTTCATGTTTCGTAGTGTATACAGGTACGGCATTTTTTGCCGTATTTTAAATTTGTATTACGGCATTTTAGTGACTGGTCACAGAAGAGTGATCTTGAGGATTCGTGATTCGAATCTGAAGATAAACAATTCGCAAATTAGTGATAAAGTGTATTATTATAGGAATAGTGAAGTGATGAGCAAATCTTTAGTGTGGTTTTAGTGTGTAATGTTCTTGATTATACGACACTTTGTGTGTATTTATAACTTAATATTCCTCATTTTTTGATAAACTAGTGAAATATTCTACTATTTTACCAAAGTAGCAAAAAATATAATCGGAACAGAAAGATCCTTATCGACACAAAAATTTTCCGGAATAGAAACTTTAAATACGGCAAAATTTGCCGGAATAATTCTATATCGAAACCTTGAAAATTATTTGATTTCCCATTTAAAGAATTTTCATACTTGAATTATTGGCCAACGGCCATACCACGCTGAAAAAACCAGTTCTCGTTAGATCACTGAAGTTAAGCAGTGTTGGGCGCGGTTAGTACTTGGATGGGTGACCATTCGGGAATACTACTGCGTGTTGTTGGCTCGTCGTGGGTGTGGTGAGCCCACACTTGTAGTTATTTATTTCAAGAAACTATCCACCTAGAAACACTACCCGAATCGGGTAGTCTCATGCCTACCCCGCAAGGGAAATGGCTTACTGGTATATACATACTTGAATAATTTCAGATGATCATTTTTAACTTAATTCTTCAAAATTGTAAAACTTTATTTTTAATTGTAAGGAATATTTTTTAATAGAAAGCGTTCAATTATAATTGTTAAATGATACATTATTAACTGTCCGTTTTTAAGCTTACATTGTTCAAGATTGTGTAATTTCCAATATAAAGCCGTATCAGTTCAACAATTAAGTTCACAGCGTTTAAAATTGCAGAATTTCAGATTGAAAATTTATAATCGTGAAAATTTAAAATTAAAAGTCGTAATGCTTGAATCATCTCTAGCCCTTTATGAATCTGTCGAATTTTATTTTTTTTAAATGTTAAATGAATGAATTTAAAAAGTTTTAATTTTGAATAAGCTCAGTTTGAAAGTATGCATTTCTGGAATTTCTCTGTTTGAGGGCCTCGAAATAATAATTCATCATTTCTAAGGACTTTTATATTTGAATTTTATAAGTTTAAATGTTTTGCATTTAAAATTTTATAATATTGAAATTTTAATTTCTTGAAATCTCATATCAAATCGCATATCAGTGAATGATATGAGTATGATAACAATATGATATATGATGTTCATTTCAATTTATTTAAATTTTACATTAATGAATGATTTCAATGATTTATCCGAAAATACCATTGAATGTAAACAGTTTTGACATTGAGAATTATTCAATTGATTTCAATTTCAAATTGTACAGTATTGAATGAACCTTCGAGCTAAAAATTTTTATGTTGGATTTTGAGTGTTTCATTTCCAGTTTTAAACTCTTCACGTTTAGAAAGTTTCACATTACATTTGTCAATTCGGAATTTTTTTTAAATGACTCTTTAGGATGTGGTTTAATACAGTATATCAAAAATTTCATCAAACCTTATGCAATTCTAATTTTTGATACCTTATTTTATTTTTTTAAGGATTCCTTACAATTATATTTGGTTGCGATTTTTATGTTTGTTTTTTAATTTGTTAGAAATCAAACATTTAATAATTTTGTAGTAAAAAAATGTTGTTCCTGATTAATTTTAATCTAAATAAAAATGAATTAAACACAGTTTTAATCATTTTTCAATAAATGCAGTCAGAAATTGATCATTAGGATTAGATAAAAATTTCAACCTTTTTTCAGCGAAAGTAAAAACATAAAAGTTCAAGTTATTATTTCTACGATTCTAATCCGAGTTTTTTTCTCAAGCGGAAGCAGACAGTACGCAGTGAACATTAGGATGGTTAAAAATCATTATTTTAAAGAGGGCTACAATCTCCCCGATTCGGTTGCAAATCCGAAAAAAGAAATGGCATGTTTTTCTTTTTTCGATCTTTCGATTTTAACATTCACTCGGAATTGCCGCTATACACAGGGGAAAATCATTTTTGAGGGTTTTTGGAATCACTTCTGTGGGTTTGCCACCCCTAACACACACCTACGGTGCCCCGGAAAATACCCCTAAATCCAAAACTGTCAATTATGCACGAAATCTATACATCTTTGAGCATTTTAATGTCTTTTTTTGCCAATAACTATTATTGTTGGTCTATTGGAATGATTATCCATATTTTCAAGTAATTTTCAATTATTTAAACAAATTCCATTCGTTATGTAAGAATGTAGAGTAGAGTATATGATTCTGTTGGGAAAATATGACTTTTTGAGAAAAACTATTATTTCAACAAATGCAATTTGTTTAGATAATTAGAAAGTTCATTCAAGTTCAAGTTAATTATTTCTCTAGCCCAACAGTAATCTTTTTTGGAAAAATAACAAACAAGATTAAATTGCTTTCTAGGAAAGAAAAAAAATTGCATTCTATTTTGAACAGTTGCGACTTACTTTGTTTTTTTACCAGTTTAGCTACTTAAACCGTACTACGTGAATTCTCGCCAGACAACTATTTCCTTCGTTACTGTAACAAGGATTTACCAGGGCTAAAGTACTTCTCCGTGTGCACTCGTTGAAACTTGTGGACCAAGTTCGAGCAAGCACGTATCGGACCACTCTCGATTCTAAAAGAGGGTACCCGCACTTCGAATGGCTACACATTTGGTAGAATTTGTGGTGAGGCTGTAGGTGAAGAGGGAAACTATAGCGAACGAAACCTTTACCCGGAGAAATATCTATCTCTGTATGCAAATCTGCTTTCAAAACTTGTATGAAGGAAACTAGCTGGCACTTGCCGTTACCTTCCTATCGGCTGACGAATTCCCCAACGGTAATTTTATTCTCAAACTTGGACCAAAGCGAAACCCAAACGGGCGGCCTCACGACACCGTTCAACCTACGCTTAACACGTTATACATGCAGAAGATGTCCTGTTGAAATCTGTCTTCCTTGACGTTCTTATCTTTGTCACGTGCAATGTGCATGCATCTTGAAAATACATTGGCTGGCTGATATCACAATCCTGTGTTGCTTCCTAATTCGGCCAAACTATCGTCTCTTTCGAACAATTGATCGGAATTTCTTTTGCGTGGAGAATTTCATTATGTTTCATTCGCAAAATAACTATTTTTATCGCAAGATTAATATTTATGTAGATACTTTCAAAAAATGTGTGTTTTTTTCTAATGGAAATCAGGATAAAGTCAGGAAACTTTGCTTGCCAGGGACAGTCAAGGATTTTTAAGAAACAAATGGCAAAAGTCGGGGAATTTCTGTGCAAAAATTGTGGAAATATCTTTTTAATTAGTAGATTCAAATGAAAGTCAGTACAAGGGGGTTTTTGGTAGCAAAGCACAAATTGTGAGTCAAAATTCAGAAAAAAATTCAAAAATTTATATCAACTATGAATTTTTAAATTTCGTCTCCAAATCGGTATTCAAAGACTCGAAAATCCCCTTCATTATGACTTCCTTGGAAATCTACCAATTTAATAAAATATTTAAAATTTCATTCAAATTTTAGAATTTGGCTCAAAGTCCGTATATTGAGGCTCGAAAAGTCTTTTGGTTATGACCGTTCAAGTTTTACGAAACGCACCTCAGTTGGGGGAGGGAGTCCAGCCTAATGAACTCTGAAACTCGAAAAGTCACCTCGTAATGACTTTCATGGAAATTATTAATTACATAAAGTATTCCAAAATTGAGGTCGCTTTTTTTAATTTTAGAATTCCGACCCCAAATTCGTATTCTTCATCCCGAAAACCCTCTTAGTACTGAGCTTTCTTAAAACCCCTCCCCCTCCCCATCTCAACCTATCTCTAGTGAGGGGGTATGTCAGGGGCAGGAGGTTACATAAGTACTCTGGTGTGTTATAGAAGGTATCATTTGAACAATCCCTTACACTAAATAAAAGAAATAGCATTTGTTCCCGAATGATATTCTGCTTCAGATTTTGTTCCGTTTAGGAAAGAACCCGGAACCGGAACGAGGTCGGTCGGACCAGGACCGAATCCGGAAATTTTTAAATTTTAAGGAATTTAAAAAAAAATCATGAGGTTTTTAAAGAATTTCGGAAGATGTAAAACGATTTTATAGGATGTACAAGGTTTTAGGATATTTTAAAAGATGCTAAGGATTTTTATAAGATTTCCGAGGATTTCAGTTATTTTAAGAAATTTTAAAAGCTCTCAAGGTATTTTGATAAATTTTCCAGAATTTTATGAAATATTATCAGAGTTAATAGAATTTCACCCTACATTTTTAATCATTTATCCTGATTTCTTCTGAAATCTTTTGAATTCTTTGGAATTCTCTTAAATTTATTTAATTCGCTTGAATTTGTCTAAATTCACTCAAGTCTACTCAATTCAATGAATTAAAAAAATATTTTGTTGTTGTTTGAAGTGTCTATACGTATGGATAAAATCCGGTTATTTGTACCGAAATTTCAGTACTTGTAATCAAGGCCTTTTTTATTCATCCTGCGGTATTTTAAAATAACCTTGAATTCTTCGGCATTTAATCACATCCTTTTGAATTCCCTTACATTTTTCTAAATTCTTTCCAAACTTTCTGAATTCAATGCATTTTTTCATATTTTTGAATAGTTTTCAATTCATCTAATTTTTTTTAAATGCACTAGGCATTTTCATGAATTTCATCGAATACTTCTGATTTTCTATAAACTTTTCTAAATTCACTCCAATTTGATCAAAGTCAGTGGAATTTTTTGAATTTTCTCCAATTATAAATATATGCCTTATAATTATTGTTAAATTCTTTTGTATTTTTTCAAATTCAAAAGAACATTAGTTACATTATTAATGCACAATATTCACTTTTATTCACTTTTTGGGTTAGAAATTAGTCACTTTTGGTCACTTTTTCTTTTTAAATAGATCACTTTTTTACTTTTTTCAAGTAATGGAGGCTATAGTTGCCCTGAGAATAATAAAATTTGAATTTATAAATTTAATTTTTAAATGGTTTATTTCGTTTATAAAAGATTCTATATCAAAAATATTACGAGATTTCAATTGTTTTGGTTTTTAAATATTAGTGTTCAGGGAAAATGAAAAATTAGTGAGGGAAAAATCAGGAAATGTTGAAAAAGAAGTCTTGCGGCCACATTCTTAATAAATTCACTGAATTTTTAAAAGGAATTATGTGAATTGGGTAAAAAATTATGTTTTATATGAGTCCAAGAAGACTGAAAAAAGTTGATTACATTGAACTATTTACTTAATATTTATCTGAAGCAGACTTTTCAAGATTTTTCTTCCAGCTGATCATCATGTGCACCATATGCATCTTCCTATTCCATGTTATTTTAATAAATAATAAGCTATTTATTTTCCTCTCATGTTTGCCCCTATTAACCCATCCTCCTTTACACTAGCTCGCGTTTCTGGCTTTTAACCCCATCCTTTCACTTTCATTATATATCTCATGTTTTTCCTCTGACCCAGTTTGCTTTCCCAAATACCATATTATTTCACCCCACTTCCTTTGCATACGTTCTATCTAGGTTTTAAAGCAATTCCGTCCCATTGGATCATTAATATTCTTTTATGTATTAATTTTGATTAAAACATATTCTATTGAAAAATCCAGTCATATAAAGGAATTATTTAGGATAAATAAACTTCAATTATTATAAAAAATTGTAAGTTGCAAACCAAGCTAAAATTTTAATTTTGATTTCGTTTACATATAAATTGGAAAGATTTGAATTGAACAATTTTAATTTTTCAAGAGTTAAAAATTGAAAGTGTTAGGGAGAAATAAAATTTATTTGTACAGTAATTCTTCGCAAGGAATTTAATGATTAAAACTATGATATGAAAATGTTCAAAAAATTTGTATGATAAAAAACCCAACCCCTATTTTTTGAGAAATATAATCTTATATCTGTAAAAATTTAACTGAGAATTTTCTTTTTTTTATTATGGACTAGTCATATTGCAGTTCTTCTACTAACCACAAAAAATAATATTTTATTATTCCCAAACTTAACAAGGACATTTAGTATTTCTTGCTTCAGAAATATGGAATTTTTGTGAAGTTTGGGATGGTTTGGGATGATACAAAATGTAAGTGAATGGTAAAAACGAGTACTAAATGTTGGCTTCCATAAATTATATTTTTTTATTATTTTCAAATTAAAATTAGTCTAGTTTTCTGTCAAGAAGCACTTTGTAATGCAGAAACAATCTTGGCATGAAATGTCAGAAAAATGTTCTCAGTGTACTGTCAAGAAACTTTGCAGTGTGCACGTGTGCGTATTAATCCATATACATATATACCTCCACCTGATAATGAAAAGAAATAGCGGAGCAGCAAATCTTCCGCTTCGTTTAGCTCTCTTCTTCAAGACACTTTCTGGAGTTAAACAAAAGGACAAGGTGAGAGATGGGGACGGCGAGTACAGAGGCGGAGAGCGAGAAGGTGGACGTAAAATATGATGCTTTTAAGCCAGGATAAAAGCGCAGGAGCCCTTTTAAATTTGAGTTCGAAGATCGAAGACTTGCTTGCCGGCGAAATCAAGCTAGCACCTCGCGATTTGGTATGCAAATAAAGGCGACTAGGAATGCTTTAACAGGGTGACGAGTGGGTGGTAAGAAATTCGCTTGAAATGGGGAGGTGAACTCGTTCTGGCCGGGAATAAAGAGAATAAAACCAGAGTGAAGAGAGAATGAGGATGAGGGTGAGGATGGGGATGGGGATAGGAAAGATGAATAAGAAGAGTTCATGTTGCTCCGTTTAGATACGAGAGAAAGACCAAAAGATCCACAAACGAAGGGGAACAGAGAGGTAGACAAAGAACATGATGTAGAATTATTCAGATCCTTCTACAGCGAAGTGGTCCTACAATATTCTATCCGTATCATCGAACCAATCCATCTTGTTCTGCATTTTTAAAAATGTTGAAATTTGAGAAAGCACTTGCTAAAATATGAAGCGAATATAAAAAAGCCTCGCCCTCAGAGCTATTCTTTTGTTATACTCAATTCGCTGATATTTTCAGCAAATATGAATTCTCGATTCCTCGGAATAGTAAACGCGCTTCAAACTACATGCGTAATTTTCCTACGCGAACAGTCTTCAGTTTCGTATTTCCTGAATGCAGAATTCAGTAGGATCACGTTGCAACCACAAAAAGCGTCGCTCGATACTTGGCGCTGACCGAGTTTTGTTCGGGTTTGATTAAACATTCCCATCGACGCTAGTCCTTCGTTGTCTAGGGTTTACGTTTAACGCGCGACAGACGTCGAGCATCGATGAAATTTAATCACTCATCGTGGACTTTGCAATTGAAAGTGTACTCGAAATTTTCAATATAGGGTCACGATTAGAAATTAAAACACAGCATAGCGAAACGAATTGATTGGGTTTCAACTGATGGCTACTTCGATTGGCTATGTGAAGGGAAATAAAGGTTTTCGTCAGACTTCAAATTCTTCAATTTGTGGACCTATAATAATTTTAAATTATAAATTTTTTTATTCTCACTAACTGAACTGTTCTTCTACATCGAAATGGCAATTTGCGTACCTTGCGATAATAATTGGTTTAAGAAATTGAAGAAGAGAGCCTGAAACAAATCTTCTCATCTCACATACTTAAATCGAAATGATATATCAGTTTCAATAATATGCAGTTCTGGAAGAGGGTGACTATTGGAGCGATCACTTCTCAGATAGGATAATTGAACCCTTAATCAAGTTAAGCGTGGGTGGAGGTGACTAAGGAATTAGTTTTTCTACTCAATAGAGTGTGTGAATTGTATGTCCAAAAAAAAAGTTGTTTATTCATATACATGGTATCATAAGTGTGCGCATTGCACATGTTTGGGGTATAAATTATATGAGCTTTGTTTCGGTACCATTCTGAACGGTTGGAGTTTGCAAATTTCATGGTACACTTGGTATGTTATTGTAGAGTCAGCAATATGTGGCCATGCGGATACCCAAGTGTTCGATAGGTCAGAATTTACATTCAGGCTGTAGTTCTGAAGAAACGTCCTTGTAATGCCTCATAGGAGTACTACCTAAGTTCTTTACTAATGTATACTAAAATACAACCTTATTCTAAGTTCTCTTCCTAAATAATTAAACCTTACTGGTTACAATTATAAAAATTTCCGCATTAAGCATGTCAAATCAATTGATAGTTCAATAAGATATGGCGGCTTTAAAATTAGACTAATTCTTTTTGTTTCCATTCTTGCAGGATGTTAATCAAAACTGATATTTCCGCCCGAAACCAGACTACTCATATAGACTGTCATTATTTTGCTGCAGAACTTATATCCATTTGAATATATTTCGTTTTAATGAACTATATTTTGGCCGTTATCAAATCCGGAAAATGTGAGTCGCTGATTATATCACGAAACGCGATCACTGGTAATGTATTGCACACACAAATGCACGAGTAGCGATTTCGAAAGGGTTGGCTTTGGTACAAGGACCACCCTTGTGTTCCCACCCGAACGATAATTCGCTCGTCACTATGGGGTGAACGATAATCCTTTCTGTCACGGCGAAGAGAATAGAGGAATGAACGTAAACGAAGGGTCGCTGCGACAAGATATACGCCAGGATTATCATAAGCCCGCGCGACCTTTACGAAAATTAGATTTTCTCAAAAATTTTACATGCCTTCTATGATTGAAAAACATTTTTTTCAATCATTCTTCTAAATGTTAGAATGATACTCTTATCTTTCTACCCCTGCGAAAGGAAAAGAATATTTTCTACTTTTCTGAAAACCACTTCGACAATCGAGAACTGAAGAAGGGAAATATTGTTTTAAGACCGTTGCTTCGAGATATTGGCATAAACTTGACAGAGAAAATAAAAGTGATAATCGCCTTAGCCGAGCGAGCGTACTCTTTGATTTTCTACCATTCGCTATCAAGTTTCACGTAATGCTAACGAATGCTCTTCTTGCACTTTTAATAAGTAAATTCACCGTGGAATTTATTGTACAATTGTTCCGATCGTAAGAACATTTCTTGAGCAACTTTTCCCATTATTCTATCATCTCAGTTGTCGAGTCTCTTTTTCCATCAAGTAAAGTGTACAAAGCATTAAATTTAGCTTATAAGTGATTAGAAATTGATTGCATCAACCTGTGTACACGGCGAGAATAGAGTCATGTACCGTTCGATATTCAAGATATGATAAACCATTCATACATATCTCTCGAACAGCTAGTCACTGGTTAGTTGAACCACAGAAATTCAACTCGACTTCGAAACATCCACAATTCCGGATGCTAACAATAAGCCTAAAAGTTGGTTTAGGTTAGTTTCTCGTCGAAGGCGCAAGTTCAGTATTAGCCTAAGCTTTCCTCTTCCGCAAGTTCATAGTCATGCACGTGTACAAGAACCCAGGCTTGTGGGAGTTGGAGAGCCCACGCATCACGTTAGTCCGAATCCCGCGGGATAAAACCAACCCCAATCCTCAACGTAGTCAACGCAAATCCTCCGCCTCATCCGTGTCTAGTCCTCCCCTCTTTTCCACCCCCACCTACATTGCCAAACCCCATCTGACTAGACACCCCTCCAGCCACGAACAAACGCCCGGGGCTTAAGCTTCCTGAATATTTTATTTACTCACTGCTGCTTCTTCTACCAGTTTTATCTACCTCTTTTTCTATACCGCACTCCTTTCTTCTTTCTTTTCCACATCCTTAAGTGTTTGTTTTGCTGGCTTTTTTCATTTCCTCCCAATCGCGTCAATTTTTATTAGACTTAACAATCTTTTGTTCGATGATTCAATTTCAGAAAATGCTTCGGAGAAAAACTTTATTCTGCCGGAAAAAGATGATGATCGAGTCTTTCAGGTTTATTCAAATCTTAGGAGATGTTTGCTTCGGGAGACTCGGAGGAATATTACATTTCGTTCTTGTGCAATTAGCAGTTGGGCAGAGTCTAAAAATTTATTTCAGGTATTTCCTGAAACAGTTGAGTTAATTCTTTGACCGTGCGCTGTATCTCTATTTATCGTATTAGATACACCTTCGTGCGCGGACACACGATACCCAGTACGTTCCATTGCCTACTACAAACCGACAAAGCTCGATAAAGCAACGCGATATCCACTATCGCTCGTACCCATCTTCATCAGCAACAGTGCACACAGCAGCAGCAATTACTTTCGCAATAGTCACAGATGACGATGCGCGTCCATTGTTCCTACATGCGATTAGGTGTGCTCCCTCCTTATCTATGACAAGGGCTAGAGAGCATTTCGGTAGGACAATGGGAGAACCTATATAGCTCTTGGGTCAACCAGTGCCGATTCCACTTTCAGAGCGATCTTGCTGAATTGTCACCCTTCAAGTGAATGCAGTCATCACATTAAATATTAATTGAGGCTATTGATGGAAAAAGGACTTAGCTTGTCCTTAGAAAATTGTAAAAGATCATTAATAAGTTTAAGATTGTATTTATGAATAGGAGCTTTCATTCTCATCGTTACTATGCACAGTTCCGCGTTTAGGTTTCAGATTGCCCTAAGGCAATTTCTCGATTGCAGTGTTGTCTGTATATAAGAGAAATACTAAGCTGCCCCTAAGAATGTGCTGCCCTAGGTCATGACCTTTTTGGCCTCAGGTGTAAACTGACTATCCATATAGTGTAGAGCGCACTGCGCAGCGTAAAGAGTTATCGTTGGAGGTGGAGTGACCCGACTGGTAGCTCACGCAAAGATCAGAATTTTGTTTCCGTTATGTCTACGGTCATGTAGCAGTAATTTTATCACCTCAAGTGTCAGGCGCTTTCAAGATTGGAAGCAATCTGAATGTTTCAAAATTCAAGAATGGTCGCACTGTTCATAGATCTTTTATCGACACCCACTTAAGGAACCGGGATTCGATAGGTTACTAAAGAATTACCTTGGGAATCCTTTTGGGGTCACATTCAATGGATATTCCTGCAGTGTCTTCCCTCTACGTAGATATCAATGCATCTCACGATGTGCTGCTGGCGGCTGCTGTGCGGAATGTACACGATGCAAGGGAGGAACGTGTCCCCATGCCATAAAGCTTCCGTTGTCTTACGTTATTGCATGTGACAGACGTGTCTCCACCGCGTCTGGTGTTCGCTATTACGAGTGGTAGATAATACTCGGGTTTAGCGCTCGGCCCTCTGAAAAGAAATGCAACCTGAAAAGAAATGGAGATACGGCTGGAGTTTGGCTGGAGTGCAATATCACGAGTTTCGTTTTCCCCAACGTCACAAACCTGCTGTGGACTATCTCCGGGTGAATGAATTTACCATGTGGAAGAATTTCTGTGGTGGAGTAAAAGTATGATAACTCAAAAGTGACAGAATTTGCGACCAACATTTCCGGCTGTCTGTACCGGAATGAGGCTGTATCTTGCTCCTTCGCTGGGATGAGTAATTTTTATATTCAGGCACGTCCTGCATATTTTAGGTGCATTACTTCCTCCGTGGGAAAATATTTTTAATATCACGGTGTTTCGCGAGAGATGCTTGAGTGCAAGAGGAGTACATTTTCATTTAGAAAGAGTCTAGTATGTTATCGGTAATATTAGTTAGGTCGGGTTGATCGGTACGAATGCTACGAGCGAACATAGCAGAGAAATGAAGCTGTCGAATCATCGGGTTTCATTGCATTTTGCAGCTTAGGACAGGTTCGATGACTGACGCTAAATGTCATGCGGTTTTGATTTTAGAATTTCATCAAATATATACCGGAAATTAAAATTGTGTTGAGATCAATGAGCGTAATGATGGATCGACAGAATCGAGAAAATGGCAAGAATAGAGGAACGAATTTAATTAATCACGAATTAATCAACGGCTTAAGGTGCCCGCAGTATGTCTAGGCGTGTAGCCAATTCGCAAAGGAATTTCTGGCTGAACTCTCAAAACCCTTCACATGTCTGTTGCCCGAGGAAACAGGGTGTTGTCGACGGTGAGAAAATCCAGCCATAACCAAACGCATATGTACAGAGCCGCCTGGCATCCGACGCTCGAATATGTCTCACCAATGTTCCATGTTGCGTATGCGACAGTTCGAATGTTTGCACTATTCTCACAAGCAATAACCCTCCCTTGCATTAATTCAATTATCTTGAGTTATCCTGTTTAATTACAAAACATTCTAGGTATTTTGGAGTCTCATAGTCGGAGGATAACTCTTCTAAAGTTTGATATCTGTTGAAAAATTTACTTACAATTAAGTGCAGAAGTTATGAGAAAAACTTTCCACCATTGATTTCTTTTAATTGCTGGCTTAACAGTCAAGTATCTTTGTTGGTGCATGGAAAAGGTTTTTATGCACTACATAGAAAAATGAATATTGCAAAATATTTTTCTGTAAATACACCTGTATCTGGTGTTACCGGTCGATTCGATGTAATCTATCAAATGCGGATATTGTAAGCTTTGTGCTAAATAAACAAAACAGGTTGTATGCAAATATTATTTACAGTTGAAAGAGCGGGTTTATTACATAAAGAGAGGACAGGCTTTAGAGAGGGATGAATCTTGGAATATAGTTGAAAACCAATACAGAAAGAGGTATAAAAAGGAGAATGGCCGGGTTTTGGTTTACGATCCTCGGTTTGCGCACCTCTGTCGTAACGCAGACTTGACTCGACTCGACTCTTGTGTGCGACGCAGCTCGACTCGACTCGACCGGCTGAATCGATCCGCAGACTCTCACGTTATGCCCCAACACCCAAACCAACCAACCCGTCTGGTCACGCGAACGCCGTTTCAAACGTCCCGCCTCCTCTTTTCGACTTCATTTATTTGTATGCTGTGTGAATATCTTCCTGTTACTCAGCTACAGATCCGTGACACACTGAAAAACTCAAGTACTATGAGTAAGGTCGGGAATCTGTTCTTCTTCCGCATTTCTGCTTCCGAGTGTTCGCTTTCGATAAGTTAACCACTTTCTTTAAAATCCAGGGAAGTTTGTTTTTACAAGGGTTATAGGAATTAAGCAAAAGGCAATAGACGTTTAAAAATGATATAATAATCGGTATGTATTAAATGCATTATTCAGTATGGCGATTCAAATGAAAAAAAATGTTTTTGACTACTTGATAACTTAAATGTTTTTAGTCAATCTTGACATGGGGGCTTACATGAAAGAGGCAGCGTTCTTAAATAATTTAGAAAAACAACTACTTCTTTTAACTTTTTGTAAATTGAGGTTTATTCTCTTCTTAGTAAATCGTCAAGGAATCATTTTCACCCAATAAATTTATACTTTAACCCCCCCCCCCTCCCGCCCCTCCCCCTATACCTCGTTGTGTTATGCCCCAAAAGTAGCACCAAAAATCGAAAATAGCAGTTTTATAACAAATTCACCCATTTAAAATTCTATATTAATTCCAAAGTACCGCACGGAAAAAATAAGTTGTCGAAACTTTACTTGACTAGTCAACCATTCTAGGATAGGCCACTTTTTTTTAGAATTTCGTATAATTTTGATAAAAGAACCGCAGACTTCATCGAAAAAGTGAAAAAAGTCATCGAATTGTTGGAAGACAATCTAGGAACATCAGTTTTCGAATTTGTATTCAGCAGATTTTGACAAAGTTCTAGACAATCATTCAATTTTTCATCAAAAGTCCTCCAGATTCCATAATATTTGGAATACAGTAACTCTAGCACAGAAACGAGTAACTGATTTATAAGTTGTCGAAGAATTTGTTGACTGTCTTCTACATATCTATATATTCACAATGTACAGTCACATTGGATGCTTGCATTAATCACGTAGTGACGCCCAGGTGAAGTGGTATATGTATAAGCCTGAATGGAGTCGCGGTCACTGGCAATGAACAAATGAGCGCGGATTTAAATTTGGCTCTTCACTGGGATTTTGGTCAAATATGCAATGTCTTAAGTTGGCCGTGGGGTCTAGTTCTTAGGGATAAGTTGCGTTCGATAGGTCTTAGGTAGTTCGAATCCCGCCGAAAAATTTGTTTCGATTTTTCATAGGTTCGTGTGTATCTGTAAAAATAAATATAGCTTAAGCTTGAGTCTATGTGATTAATAATACAGTAAATGTAACCGCGAAATATATATTTTTTTAACTTGGCTAGACTGTTTTCTAAAGACTCGTTAGGAGTCATCCAAAGTTTCATTGACTGGCTTCGAAGCATTAGTGTATCAGTATTTCAAGAACTCTATTCCTCTGGTCTTCACATTTTCATTGAAATTATTTTGTACTTTCGACAACTCTTTCTACTTTTTAAACATTTATAAATCAAGGTTTGTGAGACGATTCTTCCAATTTATGACATACGTTTAGCCCTATCCTAGAGTGGTTGACCATTCATTCAAAATTTCAACAACTAATTTTTTCCGTGCGGGCACACGAGTTATTACTGTACGATATGAAACAAAATCCAGAATTTCTTTTTTTTTCGGCGCCAACAAAATTAAGGGGATTGTTCACCAAAAATCGAAAGTCAAGCTTTTAGAACACCACACAGTTCAAAATGATCAATTGGAAATCAAGGAGTCCGTCACGGATTCGTTCAGTTATATTTAAAGTAGTTTCGATTAAGCAATACTAAACTTCACTTAAATTTCACTTATTGAATTAGTCGGCAAAATGTATATTATGCTTCTCATTTGCCTGAAAAAGTCAATTAAATTATTTCCACTTAAGTTTCCGTGAGTTCAGCTACTATATGGCAATGGTCTCAATTCGAAAATATAGAAATGCCAAACTAAGATTGTATACAGATTATTTAACAGCCTTGGAGTTATTACATGTAAGTGTATGGGAGAATTACATGTAAGTGTATGGGAGAATCGTCGTAGCTATCAAACATTTATGGTTCCTCGCAGGTCTCTTCACAAAATACAATGTCCATACAATGTCCTAAATTCTTTTTCAATCTATCATGATATAATTTCTATTTTGAATTTATTCCTATTTTAGAATATTACAGATATGGGACACATTTCTATGTATGCGAGTGGCATGTATTCCCAAATGATTTATAACGAGTTTTAGTAGCGAGGATGAAAATATAAAAAACCCTGAAACGAGATATACAACATGTGACGTGTAATGAAATGTTTGCGTCCCGCTGCACACAATGCGGTCTTTTGGAATCCTCATTTCTATTTACGTGTTATATGTTTATGCCCGTTATCTCACTTTTCTTTTTTTTTTCTTTTTTTCACAACACCATATAGTTTTTAGGTTCGGAGGATAGGTATATAGGTAGTTTCCATTTCTATTTTTCTTCGTAACATGGTAAATAAAAGAATTAGGAAACAACGGTGAGTCAATTTCCATTGAAATTTTATCGCTGAAGATAATGTTTTATGAAAAGAATGTGTTCAGAATTTATTCTACTTGTTGAAACTGAATTTTTAAATTTGAAATGAAACAACAACGTCATGAATATTTTCGGATAAGCTTTTAGATTCTAGAGATTCCAATTACAGATTGAGCTTAATCAAATGTGCCAATTACTTTGCCAATTATAATGCATCTTCCATTATTGGATATTCTAAAATTTGATTATGCGAATACATTCAGCATGTCACACATACTTCTGGACTAGACATCAACTGCAGAGTAATGCAGCTATTCGATTCATCACAGTGGCGCTTGTAATTCGATGTTTATCGATATGAACGGTCGATTATCCATCAACGGTTAATACACGAATCATCGATCGCTATGCATGTATAGTTCGTTGCCTTGTGACCTGCGGGTATTACCCAGCAAGCGGATGACAGTTATCAGCTCAGAACGGATTGAAAAGAAATGTCATATAGAGAACTCTAACTATTATTTCCAGGGATTTTTTCTTGGCAGAAACCTGCCAAGAAAAAATTTGAATTAGATAAAAACCAAAATAAAAACATCTCAGTGCTTTCAACTGATAAAAATACATTAGAAGCCAATTAAAAAGTCTAAGGAAACAAAAACAGAA
This sequence comes from Andricus quercusramuli, assembly GCA_932178445.1. Classification (NCBI taxonomy): domain Eukaryota; kingdom Metazoa; phylum Arthropoda; class Insecta; order Hymenoptera; family Cynipidae; genus Andricus; species Andricus quercusramuli. The sequence goes on along the minus strand of CAKNXH010061990.1, from coordinate 295,129 downwards.
AAGGTTGGTTTTTCAAATAGTCATTTTTGTGTTTTTCAAATTATTTCTTTTCAACTTGCTTATAGAAAAATACTTTAATTGACTCAGGGTTCTGTACTAAGAAAAATGCACTAGAAAAAAATCGACGAGAATAAGGGCTCAAAATCTATCTATATATTTAACCAACAAAATTTTCAATATATTTTCAATCTTTGATCTTCTTGAATTTTTTCTGATGCATTTTTATCAGTGGAATATACTAAAGTGTTCAACAGACTTTTCAACTTTAGTTAACAAACTTTTTTCAATATAAATGACTAGAAAACTTGCTAAAGAAAAGGCGCTACTGGTATAGGGTACTTCCTTTCAACATTCACGAGATACCAATATGATAATAAAAGTTTTTAATAATTTTTCATTTATTATAATAAAAAATTATAATACATAGTTATACAATTGTAATACAGATCGAGGAATAAATCAATTGAGGTAATTAAAGTTTGATATTGGTGGTTAAATTGATTGAAAAGCTTGCCGAAAGCTCATTTTCCCTCTTGCTATGCGGCTTTCATCCCGATTCCCAAATGCGCAATACTCTCTCGAGATTATCTGTGGCCTTTGGCTCGGGGGGGGGGGGGGGGTGTTCTTTGACGCAGGTGCGCGATCCGATTTGAGTTTCCGCGTTTCTCAGGTGGCTGCAAGCTTGATCGAATGCGCCGGTCCAATAGCCAATGCACCGATTATCGAGGCACTTTTCTCACAACCCTTCGAGCTTACAATAGATTCTTGTACCCCTAACACTATCTACGGCTTGAATCATGTGCGCTGTCTATGTATTTGAGTGCACGCTTATTTACTGGACACACGATACCACAAGCGGAAGACAAACTGTTCGGAAACATGATCCCTCACAGTTTTTGTTCACACCAGCTTCGAATATTGAGAGTAAATTAGATTTGGTTCCTTTATTGGCATTAGATATCAAAGTATTAGCAACAAAAAATTCTGGAGATTCCTTAAGGACATTGAAATGAAGCCATTTTCGAGGATGTTCGATAGTTATGTCACCTTGAAATTCAATCATCTTCAGAATAGTTTCTAAACCTAACAGAAATAGTGAAATTTCTAGATATAACCAATTTTAAAAGATACATTCATCTGCGATCTATAAAAAAGCAGTTAAATTTGTAATTGTTTATTTAACCTGGGTCATTTGAGATTTTGTATTTTTTCTTTCGCGTTGAGAAAAAACGTAATTTTGATTCAATATTTATCTTTAGAAGGTTATTTTGTTCATGAAAATATTATCTACAATTTCATTTATTCTTATTAAAATAAAGTTTATGTAACACAGGCATGATTTACGCGTTTTATCAGCGTCTGTTTTGTTCTAAAAGTAGCCGTTTATACAACAAGAGGAGCGACAGCGAATTCGCATTTGCGCAGTATAATTAGGCACCATATGAGTATTATGGACTCCTAATCCTCCTGATCGATTATGGCCGCGTCAACCTAACCTCAAATGTCACGCGTGATAAACTTGTAAATCATACCTTTGCTATATACAATATCGTGCACACCATGGAGGCAAACGTCTTTTTACCCTCGCGTGTTTGCAATATTGCTAACACACACTCGGGTAAAAAGACTGAGTTTGCCTCCTAGGTACACACAATACTACCCCTTCATATGAAACAAATTGCTTATTAACTAATTAAATAAATCTAACTATCTACCTAACTATCTTATTTCTAGCTGTTTTTCAATAACATTCATCCAAATAGAATTGCAGATAAAATTTTAAAGAAAACAATAAGCCATCAATAATGAGGATTGAGTAAATGTTAAGATTTTTTCTAAACTAAAAAAAATTCTCAAATAACTATTATTAAATAAACACTTAAATAGCCAACCATTTTTTCCAAGAGACAAAATATACCCATTATTAATTGTAACTAATTTTGAAAGAAACACTGAAGCTTAGTTTAGACGGAACTTCTTATGAGTTCAAATGGTTTATTTAACAATACGTAGAAAAAAGCTAGTCTAATTTTGAATCGGATGTTGACCCTCAATTGAGATGCAGAATTTTTCAGTCAAAAAATCTTAAGCTGAGTTGCTGAACAAAATAAAATTACATGAAGTTGCCCCGGCAACGGTTGAAGTAAGACCTGAAAAAAAATAAGACGCAGCAAAAGTAAGCCGAGCTTTTTTCTGGTTAGTTAATAGATTTTTCGTCTGTTTAGTTTCGCTCTAGAAACAATCTACAATTCTTATTCAATCCTATCATCAAGATGTGATATAATTATTTGACAGATTCTTTAAAACTCTGTTTGGTTTTTATTTAAATTGAAATGATTAAAGAAAACATTGGTTTATAAAAATAATTGTAACTGTGATTTTACTACACAGAAAGAAAAGAATGTAATCTTTACAGCGCTTTCAGAGTAATTTTTACGTGCAAGAAAAGTCAACTTCATGTGTTAAGATTTACCCACCACATGGGAAATGGTTACCATGTCAACTCCTTTAAATCTTGTTTTGTATCGAAACGAAAAAATTCAACTTCATCTACTTGAAAATTACCCGCAACAAGAATTCACTTCTGTTTTTTTCTGTGTATATACATTCTTCATTATACAAAACCCAGCTAAATAGAGTGGTACAGAACCTTGCAAAGAATGAAATCAGGTATTGACCATAAGAATTTAATAAGAATTGCACATTTTATGTCTAAAACGGACCCCATAACACAAAAAACTAAATGACTTTTGTTAAGTTAACAATTTCAACCTGAGCTATTTTTTGCTCAAATACGCATGTCTTTCTCCTTACAAAATCGCAGCAATTAACAATTAGTTCACTTACGTCAATTTTATAAGTACATAATTATATGTGAAGCTTTGATAAATTTTTAAAAGCCAGCTTTATTGACATTTTTTGTAATAATTCCGAAACCACTATTTGCTTTTCAAATGAATTGTCAAGACTCAATGATATCATGAATTTTTATGTATGATTTTAATAATTTTATAATTTTATTTAAAGTTGAAAGAGCATAGAATAGAAATACGTCAAGACATTATACCTTAGACGTTAAAAGTAATTGTCTAAAGTCAACTGTCAGGTAGAAAATTCATAAATTGGGCTATTTTAAAACTATTAAAATTGTTATTGTGGTAATAGAAAGTTTTTAAATTAAATGAAAATCGTTTAAAATTGAATAATCTTGAATGCAAAAAGTGCTAAAAACGCAACGGTATGAAATTTTAAACCTTCGATATTATATAATTTACATTTCAAGGCATATTTTAAAAATTCCTCATATTTTTCAGGTTTTCCATTTTTTGATAACGCAGATGTTTGAAAAAGAATTTTCAGCTCATAACTCACCTCCTCCAACATTATAATACTAGAAAGAAGAAAATTGAATATGTTAATCGAATAGACATGAGCAATTATTCTTTCCTTTTTTATTGAAATTAAGATACTTTTTGTTGAGTATGAATATTTTATATTGCATTTGTTTTTTGTTGCAGATATTTCTGAATTTCTGGAACGCTTTTATTCAAAAGGCACCCTTTTACTGATATTGCTGTAGAACTAGGTAAATAAATGTTAAATTGGAAGTTCTTCCTTCAATATTTGAGTAACTGCTATCCGTGAAATTTCTTCCAATCAATCTAGCCCTATACGTGTATTCTCTGAATCGTAATTCTACCTAGATCTATTTATTTAGGTACATAAATGTTTTCCAATCTAATTTTTACATTCTCATCTAGAGAAGGTATTAGATTTGTGTAAAATTTGACCCCCCCGGTTTTTGTCAAATGTCCACGTTTTGAGACCCCCTGAATCCAAAAAACAGGTTTTTACGAATGTGTCTGTCTGTCTGTGTATGTGTGTATGTGTGTATGTGGGTGGTGAGGTATGTAGATTTTTAGTCTGTTAGCACGATAACTTTCGAAAGAATTGACAGATTAGATTGGGCTTCGATATACTCTTCAAGTATCTTAAAATGAAGGTCAAGTTCGTTAGCCAGCTATTTTTGATGAAAATTCAAAAAGTGAGACCATTTTGAAAATTTTTGAGACCATTTTTTTTCAAAATTTGAAAATTATATTTGCAGCTGTTCATAGTACTCGAAAATTCGAATAATTTTTTCGTATAACATTTTTCAATAAAATGAAAATTTTCAGAGTTACAGCATTTTCAAAATCCACAAAAAATAAAGAAAATTAACCTTTTCAGTCGAAAAACGCATGATACGAAAAAAAGTCAAGGGAAGAAAAATGTTTCTTTTTGCACGCCCTGCAAGATTATCATAACAACTTTTTGAATTTCCTTCAAAAATCGAAAATTCACATTTTTATTGCACAAAAAATAATTAAAAATCCAAAAATTCAATTTTACGGCCAAACTATGCAAGATACGACAAATCATGATTCAACAAAATTTGTGCATAAAAAAAAGATCTACAAATTTGTTATTGGTCAATTTTTGATAGGATGTGTAGTTTTTTCTCTATTCGTAAAAAAGTTCATTAACAGTGAAAAAATCAGCCCGATAAGTGGGCACTTTCTCATCAAAACGTTGCCTATTTCATTTCTTTTTCATCTCGTGTGTGTTTTTCCACAATATTTCATTGTTTTCATGTTCTCAATACTATTTCTAACGAGTAAAACAATAAAATAATTACATATCATTAATGCTCATGATACTTGAAAATATGTATTTTTACATTCTCATCTAGAGAAGGTATTATATTTGTGTGAAATTTGACCCCTCCCCCGGTTTTTGTCAAATGTCCACGTTTTGAGACCCCCTGAGTCAGAAAAAATGGTTTTTACGAATATGTCTGTCTGTCTGTCTGTCTGTCTGTAGTCTGACGACACGATAACTTTCGAAGAAATTTTTTTATTCAAATTTCCTTCTGCACCCAGGTTTGTGGTTCGAGAATACAGGTCAAGTTCGTTAGCCAGCCATGTTGGATACAAATTCAAAAAGTGAGAGCATTTTGAAAATTTTTCAGACCATTTTTTCTCAAAATTTGAAAATTATATGTACGGCCGCTCATAGAAATCGAAAATTCAAACAATTTATTCCAATGACATTTTCCGATAAAATAAAAATTTTCAGAGTTACAGCATTTGCAAAATCCAAAATAAGAAACGAAAATTAACATATTCAGTCGAAAAACGCACGATACGAAAAAAATTCAAGAGAAGAAAAATGTTTCTTTTTGCACGCCCTACAAGATTATCTTAACGACTTTTTGAATTTTCTCGAAAAATCGAAAATTCACATTTTTATTGCACAAAAAGTAATTAAAAATCCAAAAATGCAATTTTACGGCCAAAGTATGCAAGATAGGACGAATGATGATTGAACAAAGTTTGTGTGTAAGAAAAAGATCTACAAATTTGTTATTGAACACTTTTTGATAGGATGTGCAGTTTTTGTTTTATTCGTAAGAAATTACAGTGACAGTGAAAAAATCAGCCCGATAAGTGGGCACATTCTCATCAAAACTTTGCTTATTCCATTTCTTTTTTATCTCGTGTGTTTTTTCACAATATTTCATTGTTTTTATGTTTTCAATACTATTTCTAACCATTAAGACAATAAAATAATCATCATTAATGCTCATGGTACTTGAAAATTTGTATTTTTACATTCTCATCTAGAGAAGGTATTAGATTTGTGTAAAATTTAACACCCCCCCCCCCCGGTTTTTGTCAAATGTCGATTTTTCAATAATCATTTTAAAATTTATCATATATATGTTCCAAAAACAACTTAGATACTTTGTTTCGCCCCTTTTCAGATAGTTGGAGAAATCTTTCTGATTGTATGATTAATTAGAAAGATACAGAAACGTACGCTGAAGTGAAGGAATTTCCTTTTTAGGGTTGACCCAGAATCCTATTCCCTGAGAAAGGCATAAAAATCCAAACTCAAAAGAACAAATATCAAGGTCTAAGGCTCAATGTCTCTGTTTGTTAAATTTTGTAAGAAAAATGTTGGAAACACAATATCATCAAGTCAATCTGTGCAAAAATTCTATTTTTGAACAAAAAGGCTCAGAAACATTATCAATCCAAAAAGCAGTTGTTTTGGAAAAAAAAACATATTCGAAAAGTTCAAAATATGCAAAAAGAATGGCATAGAAAGGCCTCAAAATATGTTTCCAAACAACGTTTTGATCGGCTCGTTAGAGACAAGTATATAACAAGATGAAAAAAGAGGGAGAGAATTGGAAAAGAGACCACCAAGCCATCCTCACTCTCATTTCCTTTCTCTTTCTCCGTCTTTTTTATACTACTTTTGGAACCAACATGTTTCGAGATCATATAAATCTCCTCATCAGGGTATATTTTAATAGGATACTACGAAAAATTATTTCTATCATATGCTTTATATTAATAATGTATGTATATATGAGACTGAAATTTCTTATCGTACTGTTATTTACATTATTTTTCATTTTTTAATTTTTGGATGAAGATTTAACTTTCAATTTTCGGTTTAGGTGTCAATCCTTAATATTTCAAAATTATTTTTGTACTTTAATACTTTTTTTAATTTCAAATTAACTGAAAAATTGAATTAACATTAAGTTCCAATGTTTCATATATAAATTCGATAAAAGTATCAAAGGCTTTGTTATCTCTCTAAAGGTCTCATTCAAAATTGATTTCATTGATGCCCTCTCTTTTTGTATGTAACAATTTCACATAGTAACTATTTCTTTGCCCCTCATTTTGTCAAATTCCCGCGAAATCATGAAAACATGTTAAAATTTCTAAAGAAAAAAAAAAAAAATTTCAATTTCACACCTTCATTTTAGATCAAATACAAAAATTTAGTCATTTTTATCTGAAGAACATAGAACATAACATATTGTCATTGCGAACCGCGACAACCAAATCGCGCGCCGTGATCGCGCTCAAACTTTTGAGTTCACATTAAACGATGAACAGAAACGAGCGTGGCGTAAATTAGTTTCTCTTTCTATGGAAAACGTACATAATTAAACCAAAAGCAGGTCATAACGATGAAGCTAGCTAAGAGAGTGTTAGCCCGCGAAGCGCGAAATAGCGAGCACACGAAGTACGAAAACCCTGAGGAACCGAGCTTAAAACGTCAGGCAAATGTGTCCAAGCGCGTAGCGCGAGGTGAATATATTACCGAGCGCGAAGCGCGAGATTCAACAGGTGCGCGCCCTAGGCGCGCTCAAATTTGCGAGCGAAGCGAGCCGCGCGTGAAGCGCGATATGAGAATGTGCCCGCGAAGCGGGCAGATTTTTTTTCTTCAAAATAACAGCCCGCACAAATTATCGGAGAATTCTGCAGTTTTTAACTTCAACTTTTTTGTAGGGCGATTATTATTTGGTTGAAAGTCTCATGGGTCAATATTATCAATGTTTTGCCCACGATCCTTACCATTTATAAGCCGCGGAGTGTACGACTTTTTCGACATTTTTTTAATTTTATTTAAACCTATCAGTCTTGATTTCTCATTTTAAAATAGAATCAATGTATATGTGTATATAAATAAATGTATTAGGGTGATTGACAAATAGCTTACCACTGCAAGTCCTAGTCATTTTTCACTTTTCCTTTGAATAAGAAATTTTTGCTTAAATATGTAATCTCAGTGCTAAATAGTATCAATACCATTCTTTAAATACTTGCGAGATTCACAGGTACCCCTCATGTTGAGTTGAAAAATATCAAAATCAAGAGCAGAGTTCAATATTTTACAGTTAAGGGTTTTAAAAATAACTTCAAAGTCTGTTCCACAGTGTTTTGTTTTGTCCCGTTGTATTAATATTTTAAGCTAAAACTTGAAAATAATTATTTAAACTATTTATAATGCAGGCTAAAATTGTTAAGTTTCTACTTAGGAAGATTTTAGTATAGTTAAACATACATTGTTAGGAAAATCTGTATGAAATTTAATATACATGTCTGTGAGCAAATATGCACTACCGCTACTGAAATATAACATACATTGGTGTAGTAAATTTAATATACGTGTGTATTAAATTTAATATGCAGGTCGGTATAGCAGTGTGCGTGAAAACTCAAAGTGCTTTCATTTCTTTACATTTTGTCAAATATTTGCAATTAAATTAATAATCTAGAATTCGTCGAAAGAATTGTTATTTATAATGAAAGTGCACTGTACGGATGGAACAGTTTCCTAAATTCGCTCTACTCTCTAAATTTCTTGGAGCAAAAATTTAACTCCAACTCTGGAGCCACTGCTATATAAACTCCGTTGAAGTCATGAAGTTTGTCCGTTGGAGCCAGAAGCTTGACTCCCTCCGTTGGAGTTAATTTTTCGCTCCAAATTGTAGTCAAAATCAGTTGACTCCAACTGTTGGTGTTACTCTTTTGACTCCAAAGAGGAGTGACCATGCGTATCACTCCAACGGGAGCGTGAGGTGAATCCAACGGAAATGCAGAGTGATAGAAGCGCAGTGGTGTGAGTTGGGGGTAGAGGCAGCAGACAGCAGGAAGTACAGCGTCGTTTCGGTGTACTTTTCCATTTTCATTCCAATTTTCGTGGTAGTAGATAACGCCTTAAGACGTGCATTTTGAAAAGTGACAGTTTTTTAGTGTTTCGTGAATCGATGAATACATCAGATTTCCTCAGGGAAAGTGTCTATTAATTATTATTATTAAACGTATGGGCATGTGCAGGCCTAAGAGAGTAAATGGTAAAAATTTAATGCGAACACAGTTGATTATAGGTTAAGTCTGTTATTTATTCACCCAATTGAACTTTTCGACTTGAAATCCAATTTAATCGTTGGTTAACAGGAAGAAGATATTATTTTTTATTATTTAGAATCGAAATTTACTGCTAAACTAATTTTTCATTCGTGTGAAATGGAATTATCTGATTTTTTGTAAGTGATTATGAATTTTAATATGCACGCTCTTAATGTACATTACATTTTTTTCTTTTGAACGACTAAAAATCGCATTTTCTCGAAAACGAAGCAAGATATGAACAGTATTTCAGAATTTAAAATTGTTCCCTTTATCTGATACCTATAAAATTATTCCCTTATGAGATGTTTATCTTGTTCATCTCAGGAATTCTTAAAAAATAGAAAAAATCTATGAAAACCTACTAAAATAGCATTTATTTTAACGATCTTCAACATTTAATCTTGAAAATCAATTGTTTTTACACTGTTAGAAATATGTTGAAAGTTCAACCACTTTTCAACCACTTCTGTGGTTGAAATCTCGTTCATCCACGGAGTTGAAATAAAATTCATTCAAATGTAGTTGAAAATTCAACTACACAATGCCCCCTCATACTTCCCGCGAGGCCAGACCCCAAGGAGAAAGAGTCCCGCGAGGAGTAATTCCGTACGTTTGTGTCGTGAGATCAATAATATTAATAAAGGACATAATATTCAGGAAAAGAAGCAGCTTTAGAGAAGAAAAACAAAAGGTAAGCTGGAATAATATTATCATAATGGGAACATTTCATTCACAGTATCGGTACTAACTGCCGTATCTTTTTTTTAGGTTATGTTTACAAAAACGAGTTTTGAAAAGTTTATCTCATTGGGCGCGCAACTCATTACGGTAATATAATTCCAACCGAGATTAGAACGAACCTTTTTTTGTCTTCGTTAAAGCTGCTTATGTTCCTAAATATTACATGCATTTTGTTAATCTCATGAATCACACGACACAAACGTACGAAATAACTGACTGATTCCTTATCAGAATTCTTTCGGTACAGTTAGTGAATCTCAAAGCAAAGTATTTTCCACGAATCTTTATGGGTTTCATTCCATTTCAATTACATGTTGTTGAAATTTCAACTGGGTGGTTGAAATTTCAACCACTGCATGGTTGAAATTTCAACAACGGTAATTGTATAAAACTGCAACCACGTGAGGTTGAAAATTCAACCAGATATTTCTAACAGTGTATAGATGAGTTATAATGTAAAGAACATTACATTTTTTTATTGGTGTTAGGTCTAAAAGGGACTTGTACGTTAAACTTTTTTGTTTTTCTTTCTAAGATTTTTTTTGGTTACTTTGCATACATAGGAGATCATTTCAGTGTTCCAGCTGTACTAAAATTATTTTCAATACTGTAACTTCCTTGTTTTAAACATGATAACTGTTGTGATGGCAAAGAGCATACGGCAACTTAGCATCATCGTTTACTTGATATTCAGAAACTTTGTGTTTCGCCCAAACGGGCTTGAAATCGTGATGAACAGAGACTCTATTGCCTGTTCACTAAAAAACTGAAGTCCATTTATTTACATAATAAAATTCATCTGTATGAAAGAAGACTGCATGAATTTTGGAAGTAAGTATTAATTTCTTTAGGATTAAAAATAGGGATTCACGATAATATAAGTCAGTTTAGCGCAGCTAAAACATTAACATTATTTCTGATCTACCTGAAGTATCCAAAAGACATCTTAGAAAAGAATACAAAAAGAAAATTCAACTTCCCAGCTTTTTTGGATATGATATCAATCCAAGAAAATTATCCTTCTTCAATTGTAGAGACAAAACTCATTTTGTTTTGGCTTTCAAGCTCAGGAACCTATAGAATTTGATAAAACATGTTCTTCGTATTATTACTGAACTTTCTATTCCTTTGGAAAAATTGTTTGAAGTGTGCAAGCTAAAGATCTGGTAAGGATATTGTTTTATATATTTCAGGAAGGGAAACAATTTCGAGAAGTAAAACTGGTTGTGCAAGCACTTTTTGGGTTTAATCGAGACTAGCCATGAACATGAAAGGATATTTTGAAACGCTGGAGTAAAAATGGAATAAATCTTGAAAATAGACATTTTTCTCATATTTGTGAATATTTTTATCTGTTCTGCATATATTTGAAGAAGATTTTCGAAATTTTTGGTTTTTATCGTAGTCACGTGACCTCTAGCAACGTGTCAAATTCATATCCATGACAAATACATTTCTTGATCTGTTAGTTTCATATTTTCATACTCCGTACATTCCCTTAAATAAAACAAAATTTTTTGCGGTTTAGAAATCTTTTTTTTTCGAAAATCTCATTGTCTAAGGTGGTCCACTTTTTGGCAATCACCCATTACTATTTAATTTCATTATGTTGTTTTTTTTTCTTCAAAAGTTTCATGCGAAAGAAATATTTCTGCTTCCCTCTAAAAAATAAATTTGCATCATAAAAACTGTTAGTTTAGAAACGAAAATAATCTCGCGCAATTGCATTAACTCTGATTCAGTTTTTTTGCTCTCAATTAGCGTGAATACTCATAATTAGTATCTGTAAGCGCTAGTATTAAATATGTTCGTGCAGAGCAAATTGACTTCATAACGAGACTTACTGGCGGACTTTAGGAAGAATCGCAAAACCTGGGGGCTTTAGGAACAATCGGCGATCAACGATACCCGTTGCTGCAGTGCAGAGACAAATAGATCCCGCACCCGATCGGGTTTATTCACTAATTAGTTTATCGGTCGTAATTCGTTTTAATTTGCTTCTCGCGGAATTTCACATTTAAATCACAGCGTGATCAGCCAATTAGCCTTGTGCCGCGGAGGGCAAGGCGGGTCTGATAGGGTAGAAGGGTAGAAGGGTAGAAGGGAGAAAGCCAGCCGCGGCCCGATTATCAATTAGCGCGGTTGCTGTAACGGCTGCAACGACGGCTTAAGCCGTAATTCAATTTTCCACACATAAAGCTCACCCTGTTAAGTGTACATTTATGTGCTTGTGTGCTTATGCAGTACATCGGCACTTTGTTTGATTCACCTAAATAGCCATCACAGATTGTTGAAAAGTCAGAACAGCGTAAACCTACTGCTGCTTTCATTTGTGTTACGTGATATAGATGTCTAATCGATACAATTTCGCTTGACAGAGAATACATATTTAATTATTAAGCGAAATGATTTTTGGTCATTAGCCTCTCTTTCATGTTAATTACGCAGCAATTGAGATTGAATTGTAATTAATTTGAAATCGAGAACTAATTATACCATCAGCAATTTTTCATCGTACTATATTGCTTTTTATGTATTGATAAAGTTGGCCTGATTTATTTCATTTCAAAAGCTAAACAGTGCGTATTTTTTTTATTCAAATAATTTTTGTTTACGTTTGATAATTAGTTGTAGTATTAAAAAATCTTAATTTGAACTTTCAATTAAATATTTTTTCTTTATAATTCACTTATTTTTTCTCAATTAATGAAATTTTTTAGTGTTTTACTTTTAATAATTTAACTGTAATTGTAAAATTGCATGGTATTTGAGTAGAAATGCATTAGTCGCTATAAAATCTAGTTCATGTGTTTACAAGGAGGGGAAGCGGATTATTCGACGATAAGGTGGGAAATGCTGCACGGTCGTGTTTAGAAAAATTTGTTTATTATTAACGAGACTGATTAGGTTCAGTATATGCATTCATGAATGAAATATTAAATAGTGAACAAATTAGGCTATTTAAGATAATTGTTTAGCTTTTAAGGTGAAAAGTTTATTTTTTGCTCCAAATGTATTAAAGCGTTATTCATATTGATCTTCTGATATTTCCGAAGCATGTCATTTGTGACAAATAGGTAAAGTTATTTAGAATCGAGACGATTTGGTGAAAGTGAAACTATTTGGTTGAAAATTAATTTTCTTTGGTTGAGTATTCAACTATTTTTTAAGAAGAAAATTAGAAACACAATATTAACAAGTCAATCTGTGCAAAAATTCTATTTTTGAACAAAAAGGCTCAGAAACATTGTGAATACAAAAACCAGTTTTTTGGAAAAAACATATTCAAAAATTTCAATATGTCAGAGACGAGTATAATATAACAAGAGGGAAAAAGAGGGAGAGAATCGGGAAAGAGACAGCCAAGCCATCCTCACTCTCTTTTCCTTTCTCTTTCTCCGTCTTTTTTTATACTACTTTTGGGACCAACATGTTTCGAGAACACTTTAGATCTCCTCATCAGGGTATAATTTTATAGGATACTACGAAAAAATATTTCTATCATATGCTTCATATTAGTAATGTATGTATATATGAAACTGAAGTTTCTTATCATACTATTATTTATATTATTCTTCGTTTGTTATTTTTGGATGAGTATTTCACTTTTAATTTTCGGTTTAAGTGTCAATCCTTGATATTTCTAAATTTTCGTTGCTTTTTAATGCTTGTTTTAATAACTAATTAACACAAAATTAAATTACAATAATTTCCAATGTTTCCTATAAATATTGGATAAAATTATCAAAGGCTTTGTCACATCTCGAAAGGTATCTTCTCAAATTGATTGCATTATTGCCCTCTCTCTTTGTATAATATTTCCATGAATTAACTATTTCTTTGCCCCACATTGTGTGAAATTCTCGCGAAATCCGTGATGACATGTTAAAATTTCTAAAAAAACTTCCGTTTCGTATCAAGTAGTAAACCATAAAAGGAGAAAAAGACTTATCTTTCTGTTGTTATATCCTATATTCCATTGTGAAAGGGAAACATTTATTCCCTTAGAAATCTTATATGAAATCCATCTGCACAACACCAATTTTGATTGTCACAATCACTATAAAAATGTTAATGGAGAATATAGGTTTTTCAAAGATATTTTTTATAGAACTTGAAACAAAACTGTTGATTTTAAATTAATCCAAATTTCTAAATTCAAAATTCGTCGAATTAAATGGAATTTTGTTTGAAAATTTCAGAAAAGTTTATTCAAACTTATTTATTTTTTCACTTAGTGCAATTTTAAAGTTACACTTCAACTTCACTTTAAAATCAAACGGAATTTTTTGTAATTTTTTATTTTGCAACCACTTCTCAAAAAATTGTTATTTTGATTCTTCAAGATTTCGCCTAGAGCGACCGAACCGCACGGGGCCACACTGAGCACTGAAATCATTTTAAAAAAGGAAAAAATAGACGAACGAAAACTCCCCTTGAAAATGACACATTTTGGACTATAATGCATTTTCCCAAGAACTCATGTACAGTGTAGATTGCAGTGTTGATGTAAGCTTTTTTTAAAACTTCTACACTTCTTCTTAGACAAGAGACAGTCAACGATCGTAAAAACCACATGTTGGAGGATTCTTCAGATCCTGGACTTTAAAATATTTTTCAAATTTTTAGAAAACAATTACCGCAGTGCCATATTACTCAAAAAATCAATCTATTTTCTGTAGTTATTTGGATTTTCTCTGAATATTTTAAATTTATTAATTAAAGATTAAAGATTTCTGAAATATCAAGGATAATTTATACAACACCAAAAATTTGTTTTTTAAGACACACCATGAAGCTCACTAAAAAGTTGAGTCATAGAATTTTGTAATCAATAAAATGATATTTCTGATTAATTATGATCTTATTTGTAACAATTACATAAAATTAAAAGATCTCAATGAACTATTTTGTTTCAAAATTCGTATTTTGTGGTTGAATTCAACTGTTTTTTTCATTTAAAATAAAAATATTTTTGCTTTAAATATCTACTATCACATTATTGGTTGAGAATTCATCTTTTTTGGTTGGAAATTTGTTTTTTCTTCATACTTCGGTAGAAAGTACGTATTTTCGGCATCAATTTTAAGGCAGAAAGCCTAATCTTTGTGCATTGGTAGGATTACACGCACGCCCTCTGCAACAGCGGGAGGGTTAGGGTCGCGCGCTGATTGGACACAGTTGGCGCGGAGTGAAAAATGGGTATTAATTACATTTCTTTTTATAAAAATGAATCGTTATTATAAAATACACAATAATACATATAAAATGTATAGTTTTTTTATTTAAGTTGAGAAAAAAATTTATAACACATATTATTAATTATTTTAATAATTTATCAATTAATTATTTTAATTGTTTTCAATACACCTTTTGAATTTCGCGTCATCTGCGACCAACTAGCGCGCTCACATTGGCATCACTGACACCGATACATGAGTAGAGTCGCTAACCGCTGTCACTCTTGTTTTTACGTATAACCTCAAAGCTGCTTGCTTGGAATTTATCAGTGTTTTGATGTGTCTTTCAGTGTTTTTATGTGGCTTTTCATATGCATTTGATGCCTGTCCCCCGACCAGCAGCACTCGCTCCGGCGCTCGTGCTTGCAAATATCGGGCCAGGCATCATAAACATGCATCGCAACGGACTGTCTGATGGATCGTGGTTGTATTGTTTATAATAATTAAAACTGTAATTAGTAAACGTACTTTCGACCGCCTATAAAGAAAAATAGTATACACCACACGGGCAGGAGGTTTAACAGCTCTGAACTGGACGACATGATGCGTCGGCTTCACCTCGGGCATCATAGCGCGCAGTGCAGGGATGTTCATCTTCCGGCCCTTGCAGTGTAATATACTATTTTGTTGCTGTTGAAAATTAATATTCTAAACTAAAAATTTAAGTATTCCAGTTGAAGATACACCATTTTAGTTAAAAATTCGTCCCGATAGTTGAAAGTTGAACTATTTTGTTTAAGAACTTATTTTTATTTTTCGAAAATTAATCTTTTTGAACTGAAACTGTATCTATTTTATTTTGGATTGAACATTGTTTTCAAATTTAAAATTCAACTATGTGGGTCAAAGTTGAAACACTTTGTTAAACATTTATTTTTTTCGGTTGAAGATTAATTTCTTAATGTAACTGTTTTGGTGAACAATTTTTTTTTTGCTTGAAAATTCAACTATTTAGTTGACAATGCAAGCATTTTCGCTTTAGTTTCACCTTTTTTTTCTATAAATTCGATCATTTGACAATTCGCCAATCTTAAATCCT
This sequence comes from Andricus quercusramuli, assembly GCA_932178445.1. Lineage (NCBI taxonomy): Eukaryota > Metazoa > Arthropoda > Insecta > Hymenoptera > Cynipidae > Andricus > Andricus quercusramuli. The sequence continues at coordinate 279,344 of CAKNXH010061990.1, read as the reverse complement.
TATAACTTTTAAACCTTTAATCTTTAAATATGACAAATAGGAATTTGTGCAAATAAATACAGCCGACTCTCGATTTAGGAACAGTCTCGGAGGTTGCCTTGTTCCTAAATCGGGAAACTCGAAACGTAAACAGTCTGGGCCGCTTGAACAGTTTCAAGCACACTGCTACCCTTCCGAGGCGAGAGTCGCAACCGTGTTTCGCCCCTTTTTCTGAGAAACTGCGTTGGCCGCCAGTTCTAGGAATTCCTAAACCGAGAGTCGGATGTACTAGGTTATTCGGAAAAATGAAAATGATGATAAATAAGAATTCAGTAAAAGGTGGTGATTCTCGACTCGTTGAGATTGTGAATGTTAAGCACGAACAGGTGCGGTTAGCGCTCGAATGGGTGACCTTTAGTGATTCTCGCTTAGTCGTGTTTTCACAGCGTTTAATAACTGTCGAGCGGGAGGTTTGACGCCGAGAATGAATGTGGACATTCAATGCTATCGAATGTCTACATCAACACTTGTCTGTCGGTAACAGGTTATACTCAGGCGTTTTGATTTTCTGCAGTTTTCCACTTCTCTGACCAAATATTTAGGCAAACAAAAGCGCTTCTAATAAACATTACATGGATATGAATTTACGTCTTATATATTTTGCCATCACATTATCAATTATATTTTTCTTTCTATCGATTGATATATGTTATGCGCGCCGCATTACTTGCTTCTTCCCTACTCCATTCCAGCGTAGAGTATACAATCATTAAATTCTTCCGGTCTTTTAACTGAGCTTGTAATTTAGCAAATGCCTTTTTTCACGGCTAATTATGCAGTCATACACAAATTTTTCAACGCCGCAATATTTCACGCGTATTTTACCAGTGCTTCTAACACTGTGTGCTAGTCAGCAATAATTAAAACGTCGGAAGCCAAACATTTAAGGTAATGGATTCAAGGCAAGGTAATGGAATAATGCATTAGACCAGCTTGAGAATCGATGCTAACACCCCAACACGAATTGTGAAGTATTTTAACCACAGAATTCAATATTGAAATTCAATGCCAGCATTACGTAGTGCTTAAATACAAGTAAAAATTAATTATCTCGCGATATTAATTAAAAAATATACGAAAAAATATTTCTTTTAGGACCTATTTTCGATACTAAAATGAAACGCAGAAATAGCATTTCCGACTGGTACTAAACTAATCCCAGTTCACTGCAATAAGGGAATAATAATTGTATCAGCATTAATTTGTTTCTCATTGATATTGATCGAATGTAATTATTTTTAATATTTGAGGACAAAAATCTGTTTTAAAATTGCGTTTTATAAGCCGTGGATGAGATATTTCAAAACTTTTGATTAAAAATAATTTCAATTTACTTCTCTTACCCGCTGACACTTTGACGAATTCTTTTGTAAATCCTGCGATTGAACTTTTAGGACAGTGTACATTAATATTTCTGAAAAAAATGACGCTAAGTAAAAAGAGCGCTACTTTTTAATTTATGAGTAGCTGCATACTTCAAGGGTTATTTTTGTTGCAAAAATCGTGATTCTTTAATGTAATTTATCGGATATGGAACAATCGAGAATATGTAAAGTAAAAGCTTAAGAATAATGGCGAAAATGAAATAAAGTCTGGTTGAAGGTGAAATAAAATTTGATTCGGGCCAAGGGAAAGGCGAGCTGTCGAACTCAAGAGGCTGGAGGGGAAATGTCCGATAATTACGTATGAGCAGCAAACCGTATGACGAGAAGAATGTTCGTGTTGCTCGTTTTGCAATTTTCCATCGAGGCGCGACGTGACTCGGTCTGTTCGAGCTCGAGGCTGGAAAAAAGAAGAAATAATGAAAAAAGGAAGAGAATGAAAAAAGCGAATCCCTAATCTGCTCATTTAAAAATTAACCTACCCTCGCGAAATGGCATCGTCATCGACCGTTAACGAACCCGTCCGAAAGTCGAATCTGCGGGAAAGGGGCATCGGGGGTGAACGTCCCCTCTAATTCGTTCCTCCCGAGTGTATCGCGCCGGAATAAAATGCCGTAATAAATATCGATCATACGAATAATGGAAAAAGAGAAAAAGTGAAGCGAAGCGTCACTTTTGTGAATCAGCACCTCGGCACGGTCGGTGCTATTAACTAAATGAATATATATCGAATTTCGATGAGGAAGGGGGGGGGGGGTACACTTGATTTTAAACAAACTCCAGGCACTCACCTCACTTTGACCACAAAACGTACGCTTTGTTTGAATATTGACAATATTTTGATATTTTGATACCGATAGTTCGGGTTGCAGATATAAAAGGCAATTCACAGCTTCTCTTTGCCATACAATGTTTTTTTTTGTTCATTGTAAAAAAAGTAAACATTTTCTTTTCAATTTATATTGGCACATGGATTTTAGAGCTGATTGAATATCCATCATGTAATTTTAGACACATTTGATCATTGCCTATCAACTGAACTTACAAATTCAGTTTAAAAAATCGACCCCTATCGACCTTAAATTGTTGAGATAAATATCAAAAAGTATTCAGCAAGAACGATAGATATTTGAAATTCCTTTACCTTGTCTCGAAGGTCTCGTCCCTCTAAGGAGTAACCTTGGTGTAGTCCAGGTATTCAGAGAACATCTTCTCCGAAGAAAGTGTACCCATGAGTTTGTATGAAATTTTAGTTATGAACACAACTTCCTCGAGGAAGGTGTATTTTGAACACCTGTACCATTATTAACGCCATCAATCACTTTATTATTTCAACAATTATTTTTCAACTCTAAATAAATCTCTGTGTTCAGAATAACATTGAAAAAACCGCTTTCTTTCGCGGTCTACTTTCATAAACCCACACTTGTCATTCTTTTGCATACTGATGCTAATATGCCCTGATGGTTTGTTCATTAATTTTTATTGATTCTCTAAAGCGAATCATAGTGAGTTGAAATCTTATATCAAAATATCTGCAACAGTTTGATACCCCAAGTTTTAGTGTGAGTGTTTTATTTTTACTTTTCGCAAAATATATTCGATCTTCCCCTAATCTCGATTATACTAAAACCTGCCAAAAATCGATCTCCCCACTTGCTTGCTCTCTCACATCTCCCAATATAGTCTCCCATCAGCTGCAATCTTCCAATATACATCTTGCTAAATCTTGAAGATCTTCGAGTCCTACAAATCCCAGATTTGGCATGGGTGTCAGTAATCGCAAATTGTACTCTCTTCAGATAGAATCTGCGCATTGCGGCAATAAGCTCAACACGGAGAATCGTGAAAATCGATCGCGGCGTTCTCGCTTTTATCGACAAGCAATTTATCAGTTTCCACCGGCTCAACCGCACACCGGGGTTAGCGAATGACGTAAAGTTTTGTATATTACCCTTCTTTTTATGCCAAGAACAATGGCTCAGATTTTCGGACGGAAAAAACTCGTTTTCTGCGAAGGATCGAAAAAACTCGTTTTCTGCGAAGGATCGAAGAAAGGTAGAAATCCATACCGAAATAATCCGTTTGATCTCGAGTGGGAGAGGCACGGGGACGCGTATGGTGACATACGTTTTGCCGGGGGCGATGTAAGGGACTGTACAGAAAGTTCGCGAGGGGGTGAGTCAAGGCGCGAGCGAAATGTTCGTGGTTGAGAGAGGATGAGGGAGTCGCAGCAAGTCGAGGTTAGCGAGGCATTGAAATTGCAAATGCGCATTATGGATATTTCCCCATAGAGGGTTCGAATATCTGTGTATTTCGGCGGCTACTCACACGGCCTGAGTAACTCTGGTTCCTATGTAGTACGTATGTATGCACAAGTAAGTTCTTGTGTCGGGGTGTATGCTGTATATACTAGTGTAGGCATTAGCAAGCATGTTTTTCTCGTCTTCGTGCAACTTCACTCCCCCAACTTCCCCCTAAAGTCCTTAACATCACACACCTCCACCCCCTTTTGCTGTAGGGACATGAAGAGGAGAGTCGTTCGTAAGTGAATCCGCTACACAGGCTGGCAGGGGTTGCGATTGCTTTAGGCTATCTTGCTCTCTCTTTGCGAAAGCGCAGCGTCACAGAATTCAGTTTCAAATGTAATCATTGTTTCAAAAAAAGGAGGCAAAGAAATGGTGATAATGATGTTGTGAGAGCTAAATCTCAATGTGATTGAATTTGTGTATATAGGTGTGCTCTTTGTGGAACATATCGACGTGCCCAAGTGACAAAGTTCTATCTCGGAACATGCATATTGATAAGTTCTTACTCTGGATGTGAAAATTACAAGGTTCTATGAAGTTGAAGACGGACGCTTGTCTAGTGTTGTACGTTTGGAATTTTTGTGTTATAATAAACCAAATCCCGGCCGCTCTACATCATATATTAATATGTAATGGAATTCTCGATAATATTTGCTATCGTATATAATTTGGTAATATTGTTTTACGTGCTGCAGAACGATCAGCTTGTTTATTCTAATGTAAATGATGTTGAGGGAAGAAAATCAGGAAAAGGCTGCAATTTCAGTAAAAGACAATTTATTCAGAAAGTACGTGCTGATCGTTTTACACAACTGGGCAGACTGGTCTGTAGACCGGCTTGAGCAGTTAAATCGAGTGTGACAAGACCAGTAGATGGTGGGTCGATCGCAGGTATCGAGAAGGACGATTAAAGGAGCTAAAATCTAAATTTTAACACTCCCACCTTTTGAGTGCTTCGAGATTCCGTTGACTAGACCTAAAGTAGTATAAAGAAATTTGAACCTGTCTTTCGGTAGCGGCTTCGTAAAAATATCAGCACGCTGCAGAGATGTCGGAACATATTTAACGGAAATTTCATTTTTCTCCAATTTTTCTCTGATAAAATGATACCGGACGTCGAAATGCTTGGTGCGTTTATGATATTCAGGATTTTTAACTAGGCGAATCGCAATCTGATTGTCGATAAGGAGTATAGTTGCACTTTCACACCGACATCCGATGTCATTTAGTAAGCTTCTGAGCCAGAGAGCTTCCTTCGCAGCCGCAGCTGCCGCAACATATTCAGCCTCTGTCGTACTCAGAGTGATAAGCTTCTGTCTCGGACTAGACCACGTCACGAGACCGTTCGCTAAATTGAATGCATAACCTGTAACAGACCTGCCCGTGTCTCTATCGCCTGCGTAGTCGGCATCCGAGAATCCTATCAGCTGAGACTCGCTCCCACCGCTCACCAGTGTGAGTCATCGTGTTTATTAAGATAACAACTGACTACATTTACAGAGTAGGCAATGTCAGGTCGTGATACCGTGGCTAGAAAAATGTGTGAGCCAACTGCTTCACGAAAAGGTACATTCTTGCACTCTCTCTCCTGATCCTCTACTTGACATAGGTTCACACTGGGGTCACCAGGGACGCACACAGCATTCGCATTATTCATTCTGAATTTTTCAAGTATTCGAGTAACATATGCTCTCTGGTGTAGAAACATAGAGCCATTCACGCGGTCACGCTCAATCTGTAACCCTACAAATACACGCGCATCACCAAGAGTGAGCTCAAAATGTTCCTTCATCGATTCTATAATTAGATTTAGAACTCTACGTGATTTTGCTGCAATCAACCCATCGTCGACATACAAAGTTAGGTAAACTGGACAATCATCGACAATTCCGCTGAAAATACATTTGTCGGCATCGCTTTCAACTAAATTAAATGTTCTGAGAAACTTACCAAACGTACGGTTCCAGCATCTGGGAGCTTGTTTGAGACCATACAAGGCTCTTTCGAGTTTACAAATAAACTCATCATTCGAACCTTGTATCTGTAAACCCTCAGGAATCTGCATGTTGATTTCCTCGTTCAGTTCGCCGTACAGAAATGCAGTTCGCACATCGAACTGTACGAGTTCGAGATCCTCTTGCGTCACCATCGCTAGAAAAACTCGGAGTGAGTCATACCTCACAACAGGAGCAAATGTCTCGTTTTAGTCCACACCTTTGCGTTGTTGGAATCCTCTGGCGCACAGTCGAACCTTGAAACGACTTACTTCTTTATTTTCGTCCTGATAAATCTTGAAAACCCATAGACTCAAAATGGGTCTTCTCTCTTTGGATTTGGGAATGATCTACCACGTGTCATTCTTGTCGAGTGCATCAAGTTCATCTTGAATGGCGTCACGTCACTTCTCAGAATTAGGCCCTGTGACAGCTTCCTGGAACGTATTAGGTACCTCGTAATGTACAAAATTTGCTTGGTACCTGTCAGGAGGTCGAATTGATTGTCTGTCTCTGAGACGTCTGGCCTCGTTTGGAGGTGCATCAGGCGGGTCCTCGCGTTCATTTTCAATCATATCCTCTCTTCTTCCATCATCCTGATGTCGTTCTGTGTATTCCAGTTCTCTTGGAAGTTTTAGTTTCTGGTGAACCGATTCGTCTGGAGAAGATTCACGAAACTGTGACAGCTCATCGAAAACAACGTCTCTTGACACAGTGACCTTCTTGGTTTCAGGATTGTAAAGTCGATAGTTTGATGAGTCCTTTTCGTATCCTACGAATAGAACTTTTGTCGACTTGGCATCGAGCTTCTTTCTGAAATTTTTGTCCACATGGACAAAAGCTTTCGAACCAAAAACCCTGAGATGAGAGAGGTTAGGTTTTCTTCCAGTCCATAACTCGTATGGGGGTTTTCCAGGACTACCTGTACTTGCAGTACGATTAAAGTTTTTGGGAAGAGCCTTCGCCTGAAGCATCGTACGAGCACATTCTATGATTGTTCTGTTCTCACACTCAGACTTCCCATTCTGCTGAGGCGTGTATGGTGCTGTTGTCTCTATGCGGATTCCTAGAGAAGACAGATAGTTCCCCAATTACTTATTCAGATATTCGCCTCCGTTATCTGAATGCAAGACTTGCATAGGACGTCCGAACTTGTTGGCTACCATCCTTTCATATTCCTTAAATCTGTCAGTTATATCAGACTTGTGCCTTAAGAAGTAGACATGCACGAAGCCCGTTGCATCATCCTTGAAGGCAATATAATACCTTGCACCTCCAAGGGATTCTACTGACATGGGACCACACACATCGGAGTGCACATATTCTCCGGGTATTGTAAGCCGATTGACAGGCTTCTTGAAGGGAAGTCTGTGACATTTACCAAGTTGGCAAGGTTCGCAGAAAAAATCGTCCTTCGTTGACAGCCTCAATCCTTCGACTGAACCACTCTCAATCATCTTACGAACAGCTCGCTTGTCAACATGTCCGAAGCACTAATGCCATCTTTGCAGGCTACTGGTTGACACGTTGACTTCTAAACTTACTTGTGAAGGCTTGGAATTGAAGAACATCTTGTAGATCTCGTTGTCCACCTTGAATCCTAGTGCTGCAACTCTGTTCTCACGCGTAAGAATAACCTGACGACCGCGGAACAAAACATCAAAACCATTTGATGTACAGACACCGATCGAGAATAAATTTTTGCGTAATGCTGGCACGTAAAGCACTTTCTCGATTCTCGATAAACACCACTCACCGTCGATCAATTTTTCAATTATGGTCGTTCCCGAACCTTTAATTTCACAAGTCCCATCATCAACAAGAGCGATAGATTAACCCTCACTTGGATGGAACTCACTGAACCACTCGCTTCGATAGGAGATGTGCCTGGATGCACCACTGTCTGCAAGCCAAACATCCTTCATGTCAGAATTCAGGAGCCGCGCGATCTGCTCACGTGTCGGAATTTTGTCCCTTCCTTGAGGCGATGACTCACAGCTGTTACTGGAAGACGTTGCGATAAAGGCACAATCTTTCGTTTCGCTGCTGCCTTGTTCGGATTTGTTGTCTCGTTTCTTCTTGCGGCACTCTCGGGCGTAGTGCCCTTTGTTCTTGCAGTAGTAACACTCGACGTTTCTGTTTCGCTTCTTCGATGAATCACTTTTCGGCTCTGACTTCGTGGATTTCGGGCTGTTTTCGAGACTCAAGGCAGAAAAGGCGGTTTTCGCTTCGTCGCTTGTCATTAGACGACTTTCTTCCTTTTAATGCCTTTCTTCTAGGTTTTCTAGCGTCTGGTTCTCTGCAGCTACACTATCCCATGCTGTTTGCAAAGCATTGTACTTTGATGGAAGGCTTGCCAGAATTTTCGCCATTATGGCCACGTTTGAGATATTTTCTCCAACATCCATGAGTCGTGCCGCCATGTTTTGAACTTTCGACACATGTTGAACTACAGAGTCGGTTGGAATCATTCTATATTCATGAAAACGCTGCGTGAGGAGCAATTTATTTGCAGCCGATTTTTGCTCATGAATTTTGTGAATGAATGCTGAGAGGCTTCCAGGGTCGACGAAATCAGGAACATGGCTCTCGCATTCTCTTTTGCAAAAGCTTTATCTTCGACTGATGACAGTTCAGCGGGTTGCTGTCTTGAGCCATCCACGATGTCTGAGATTCCATAAAGCATGAACAATGAGTTCACTTGGAACTTCCAGGATTGGAAGTTCGTCCCGTTAAACTTCGCAACGTGTCCTGCGGCGATTCGTTCTTCCGCCATTTTCACTCCCGTGGAAAGTGTGCACACACGAGGAAAGAGAACTGATCACAATAACTATTTCGCTGAATAACTTCGCGTTTCGCGGATTAAACTTACAGCCTTTTAACACTGATAAGGTTTGCGTCCTGGGCCCACAACCTGTTGAGGGAAGAAAATCAGTAAAAGGCTGCAATTTCAGTAAAAGACAATTTAGTCAGAAAGTACGTGCTGATCGTTTTACACAACTGGGCAGACTGGTCTGCAGACCGACTTGAGCAGTTAAATCGAGCGTGACAAGACCTGTAGATGGTGGGTCGATCGGAGGTATTGAGAAGGTCGATTAAAGGCGCTAAAATCTAAATTTTAACAAAAGATTCAACTGTCAAGAAGTAAACTTGATTCTATCACAGAAAAAACTGAAGATAAACTTTACATCGATTTCCAACGAAAGATTCTTCGCAACAAAAATTATCTTCACAGGATAAACTTTACACAAATATCGGTTAAACTTGTTTTTGTTTTGCCATGAAAAACACATGTATTTTAAAAGACGCGAAGTTGGCTGAACAAAATTTTATCGCTCTAAAAAATTGCCTGCAACAAATTTTATCCTTAGTTTTTTCTGTGATATACAGAGCAACCCTAACTTGATTTTTTAAACGGAATAAATTGATCCTTCATAGGGACTTAACTGAACTTGATTCCATATTGCATTGAGCAGTATATGTAGAATTTTCACTCTTTCAGAGGAGACATTTAATCAGAATTGGTTCTTTTAAAGAAAAAATGTGAAATTTAAACTTCAATGCCGCTAAATTCAGTAGCATTATGTTTCCTCCAGTTTATTACAACACATATGCCTTTTTTTTTGAGTTGTTTGTTTTTCGCTAGGTCCAGGAAAAACATATCTTTCCCTGAGCATATTTCATATAGCACCCGCATGCAGCGGCAACCACCAGAAACGAAATTGTAGCAGCGTTCAACAACCTCATATTATTCTAGTGCCCAGTAAAGTGTGCCATTAAACTAAACGGGTATACATGTAATTTTCATAAATTTTAATAGGTATATAGTGGAAAATGCAGGGTGCATATGGATTCAAGCAATGAGGCTGTAGCAGAGTATCACAAAATCTTTTATCACATATTTCATTTTCGAGCATGGTTTTATCTGTATTCAATAATTCACATTATTATTTATAACCTCATTCCAATTCCTTTGATCGGGTCCATAACGCGAATCTGAATTGAACACTGAAATCCCAGCAATTTAATTGTGATAAAATGTTTCAATAATCGTCAATAAATAATTATTGCGCATTCCAAAGCGACAGAATGAAAAATCGGCTGATTTATAAACACTAATAATACTCAAATTAAATTGTTGATTTATTTGAAGAATCTGAGAATATACAGAAATAGTTTGCTATTCAGAGAAAATTTAAATTGCAAACACAGTGTTCTTAAGTCGATTAAAAGTCTTTCTTCTTTTCGAATAAGGAGGGAATTCTGGGGTATCAAAATCGAGTTGTAGGTCTTGGTATAAATTTTGTGATATTGTCATAGGGAGGGTAGTTTTTGCGGTATGAAGACCCATTAAGTTATGGTTTCATTATTTCCGTTAATTTATTATCTACTCGTGTACCGACTATACGGACTTTCGGGCTCAGAAGCTGCGTTTCCCATAACCGCATCGTGGGACGCCTGCTGTGGTTTCTCCGTCGCGTCGGGGAGAGACATCTGACTTGTTAATTTTTCCCGCATAAATTTTCGTTGAGTCGCCAGCTTTTAATTGATTCGCTAGTCCCGACCCTCCAGGCGATTCACCAGCGAAGTTCTACAAACCTGTGCTAGTTGTAACGCGTTCATTCTGCTTTTACCCGATTTCTCTCGCTGATGATATCTAACGCGTTGCTGAAAATTAGGTGCGTTGGTGACACGATGCCTCGTATTCGTGTGCGATTCGCCTCGGAGTGCCAGCCAACGCGAAATGCGAATCAAATTTGCGGATTTCACGTTCCGTGACTAATGAGCATTTCCCTTTATTATTTTAGAATTAGCTCCTGCCATTTACATCCCAAATCCGTTGGAAATGACTTCACTTTATAATAAAACGGAAGTGCCCGGATATTTTATCTCGAAAATAATGCTCGATTTTCCATACAACATAAGCATGATATCAGCCTTTCAGGTCTACTACACAGACATTAGAATCACTTTTTTATACTTAGTCACTTAGTCTTAGTCATTTTGAAAAAAATTAAGTAATTTATGTACCAAATATATAATATTCTATTGTATGAAAATTCCATTCAATATCAGACTTCACACTCTTTCCCCTATTTCGCTCTTTTCCCCTTGTTTTACTTTTTGTAGTTTTAATTCAAACTGAATTAGAGTCCAATAAGAAAGTCGACCTATCTTTGATTGAAAGTTAATTCTTTTTGGGTAGAAAGTCTGCTATTATATTTTTGTTTCTGAATTCATCACTTTGGTTAAAACTTTTATTGTTCGGTTGAACATTGCATTATTTTATTGAAAATTCAACTACTTCAACTATTCTCTTTTTATTGAAAATTCAACTGTTATCTGAATAATTCGTCTTTTCAGCTTGAAAATCCAACTTTTTTTGGTTAGAGTGTAATCTTTTTTGTTGGAAACTTTGACCATTTGATTGAAAATTCAACTATGTGGTTGATAATTCATCTTTCTGAGTTGAAAATGAACACCTTTTTGTTGCATATTTGTCTATTCGGGATTAAAAGTGAACTTTTTTCTGAATCATTCCATTTTTGAGCTTGAAAACTCACCTTGTTTGTTAATATTCATCTCTTTTTGGTAGAAAATTCATCTTTTTTGGTTGTAAATGCATCTATTTGGTTAAAAATATGTGTCTCCTGATTATAAACTACATTTTTTGTTGAAAATTCATCCCTTTTCTGGTAAAAATCTCAGCTTTTTTGGTTAAAAATGCATCTGTTCGGTTGACAATTAATAAATCCGTTTTGGCTGAGGATTCGACTGTTTGTTTAATTTTTTTTTGGTTGAAGATTGATCTTATTATTGATCTACTAGTATAAATAAAAAGTGTTATAGTCTTTAGCTATGAACAAAATTTTTCTCCAGCTCCACTGGGATGTGAATCCAGGTCTACAGATTCCTGGTGTGATGACCACTAAGCTGCGGAGGGGAGCGAGATTTATTATTCTTTTCACAGCTTATTTGAACTATAATGTTTAAATTTTTTTTCTTTCTCGTTATAAATTAATTTTTTCAACTGAGAGTGTATCTATTTTAGCAGAAAATTCAACTGTTTGGTTGGATATTCATGTATTTTATTGAAAATTCATGTTTTGAATAGAAAATTAATTTTCGTTGTTGCAAATTCATCTTTTCGGGTGAAAATTCAACTATTCGGTAGACATTTTTTTGTGTATGAAAATTCAACTGTTGGGTAGAAAATTAATAATATGTTTTGATTGAGTCTTCAACTATTTTGCTGGTTGAAATATTAATTATTACATTTTTCGTCGAGAATTCATCTTTTTCATTTGAAAATTCAAATACTTGGTTGAAAGTTAAACATTTATATGTTTTTAGTATAATATTCAATTATGTGGGTAGTAATTGATGTATTTTTTGGAAAGTACGTATTTTTTATTAGAAAATTAATCTTCGGGACTGAAAATTAATCTTTTTGATTAAAAATTCAGCTATTTTGTTTGAAAGGTTAGAAATTTAGAGCATTCATTTGACTTAAAAGAATTTATCCCACTATTATTTTCTTATATCCTTGAACAATCACCCTATTTACCCTTTTCTAAAAGCACTTTTAGATTCGAAATATGCGATATTAAAATTTAAATTATTTAATTTGTAGTATTTTCGAAAAATAAGTACCCTTTTTACATAGATTTTGTTATTCAAATGTTTGAGATTAATGCTTAACTGCGAACATGCATCCAACATTAATAATAGTGAATTTTTTTAACATGTTTCTTGAACAAATAAACCTATTTGGCATTTCGGTGCAGAAAAAGGATAAATTGAAAACTTAAAAATAATTGAAATTCTTAAAAGTTGAAACGAAATAAAATCTAAAGAAAGAAACATTTTTGATGCAGGCAACCTTGACGTTTGGTAGAGAGGCTAAAATATTGCCATGGAATAAGCTGTTATTGCAATGTAACCAATAGCAGCGACAGTATAATAAGTAAACTTGTTTGTAAAAATTATTTATCAGAATGATAAGTTTTGTTAAATGGCATTCTATTGTCTATAAATGTTACTCTCCAGATGAAAAAAAGAATTATTCCGCAGAAAAAAAATGTTCTATGCATAGAAATGTCAAATAAATCAACATAAATATTTGGTGCTTGTTTTCAATTAAACATTAATCTTAAATGTTTCAATAAAAAAATCTATGTAAATAATGCATTGAAATTTCAAAAATGTAGAAGATAATAGGTACATTCATTCATTTGTTTATAGGAATTTAAAAATCGAAGAAATAAATCTACAATTTAAATTTCTATTCTACGAAAGTATATCTATTAACTCAGTAAACCTCGTTGCGGTGTAGCGTGAAACATTGATTTCTTGACGATTTATTCTAATGAGTGTTTACCGTGAGATTTTATACAAATCGCATTTTTTCTTGGGGAGTTGGGAGTCCCTCACAGAGTAAATAAAGATTCGTTCAGTTCGTCGCTGTCTCTGCACACGGAAGTACCTCGACGCTCTGGTAAGGGCGAGAAGAACACTTAGGGCTGGAGGGTACGAATGCCGGGGAGCCTAATTAGCCGTTGAAATGTTCACAAGGCTGACAGGGGAAAGAAGGAAAGACAAAAACAAAAAGAATTTCAAAACATTATACCTCTCGACATAGTCTATAGTGTCTGAAGTGATAGAGCTACAAGAATACCTTTGCAAGATGAATACGGTGAAAGCCGGCTTCCATGAAATTTTCAGTCCCACCATGGTCAAAGCCTTTCTTTTTAGCTCAGCGAAGCTCTTCATTCTCTCCAAGAGCAAACAGTCACAAATTTCTTATCCGAAATTGTCTGCGATATTGACTTCGGATAACGTTCTTTTATATTAGCACTTTCTATTATCATCATTGTTCATTTTTGACTTTAGAATTTTCCTATTTTGTAATTCATGCATCAAACAATTTCAGTCTTCTTTTATAAGTTATTAAATGAGCAGTCGATAATTATATTGCACAGCTTACAAGTTTCTTAATCTTTCCTCTATTTTCCACATTGGAAAAAAAGGACTCCCCTTTCTGCCCTTTTTCTTCTTGAGGACTACACAGGCCGACAAAAATGACATAATTTTTGTACCCAAAGACCGGACTATGTGACCCCGAAGAATTTTGGTATCCCAAAACCGAATCCGTTATCCAAATTTTTCCTGTACGTCAGGTTTTTGAGATATTCTAACCTGAATGTGCAAAAATGGCTATTTTCAGCCATATTTGAGGCAATATAGCACGGTCAGCAATCTTTTTCTAAAAACTGCTAACGCCATCGTTTGGTACTCCTTTTTATCTTCCATTTCCATTTTTGATAATCTCGAACCAATTTTTTTCTCCGAGATATCACACATTAACCATTTCAGTTCCATAATGCATAGTGGAACAATGCAAGGCGAACAGAAACTGAATGGTTAATGTGTGATATCTCGGAGAAAAAAAATCGTTTCGAGATGATCAAAAATGGAAATGGAAGGTAAAAAGGAGTACGAAACGATGGCCTTAGCAGTTTTTAGAAGAAAAAAATGTATTGTAGGATATGTATGTTAGGATATTTCAAAAACCTGACGTATAGGAAAAATGTGGATAACGGATTCGGTTTTGGGATACCAAAATCCTTCGGGGTCACATAGTCCGGTGTTTGGGTTTAAATTTTGTCGGCCTTTGCTATTAATAGAACCCAATAGATTAAAAAGCAGGAAAAATGACTTTTCTTTAGGTTGAAAATTTTCAATCTGAAAATACTATAATTCAAATCATTCAAAAGCGAGAAATATACTTCAAAATTTCAAAAACGAAATTTTCAGAAAGGAAAGTTTACCCTAAAACCGTCAGAAATAATGAACAATAAATTTCAAATCTGGAAGTGTTTGATAAGCTTAATTTATGACAATAATTTTCAATTATTGTGGACGCCTCTAGGTTTTTGAATTTCAGAGTAGTTGCTTGAGAAATTAAACACTGTCAAAAGCTCACCGAATTTTTGTGATCCTAGCAACCCTATCCATTTCCCCTGATTTCACCGAACATATTTATTCTACCCTCATCAAATTTCGCTGAACCTCGAAAGGGCCAATTTTTTAATTCAGGTCGTAAGATTTAAACAATTTTTGTAGGTACTAAGCATTCAAAATTGAAAATATTATTTGAAGTCAAATTCAAGTAATTGTTGAAATTTATTCGTTTTTGATTCTTAGAGTTTGGAAATGTAAAAATCAAAATCTAAGAATTTTTTATTTGCCCTCGAGTGATCAAAAGAAATTGAAAGTCTTTCTACATTGTATAATTTAATGTTATAAGCTTCTAAAATCTTAAAAAATTATTAGAAATTTTATGTCTTCAAATTGAACAATATTTAAATCTTAATGCATCAAAAAATTCGGCAGATTCAAAATGGAGCATTAAATCGCTTTGACGTGAAAGATATTCTAAATCCATTGGGAACGCTTTTAATACAAAATTGTTAAATCCTCAATACTTATTAATATACTTAAATCTGAAATTATTTAACTTTGAACGTTTTGAATAAAAAATGGTTCAGTTGAACAATGTTTAAGAGTCTCCATTTGAAACCAAACCGTTTTAATTTTTGCAGTCTAGAATTTTGCCATTTTGAACTCTGTCAATTCGAAATATTTAAATTTAGAGCCCTTCAATTTGGAATAATTCGATTTCAAGAACCCCGGTGGCTCAGGTGGTAAGGCCTTCGGCTTCTAAGTAATAGGTCCGAAGTTCGATCCCTGACCCGGGCACTCATCGAAAGTTTCTATTACTTCTATTAAGGATCTGATGAACTCGGAAGTTGTAATTTTGTTTGTAATTGTTCTAAAAGACTCCGAGAATCTGTAAAATGAGAGATTATAATTAATTACAAAATAGGGATGCAGTTCATAGGTACACATCTCTGTTATTCTTCTATTTTAAGATACAGATTGAACTTAAAGTAACTTTTCTAATATGTCATTCTTTTTTTAAATAATAAGATTATTCTTAATAAGATAACCTCTCTTGAATCATATTTTTATTTTTTATACTTTCACATACATAAAACTAAAATCTACTGTAATAGGAACGCAGTAGTACGTACACAGTTTTTGTTCATACTTTTAGCTAAATGTTAAATAAGTTTGTATATTGCTTTATGCTCTGAAATAAAGCAGGGCTACCACACAGTTACTTAAGTCACTTTTTTAAAAGAAAAGGCCATTTTTGTTACTTCAATCCATCTTATTTTAGATTTGATCTAAAAAAAAGAGAAAATGCATTCAATCTATGTATGAAATCTGTAGTAATCTTTGGTGTGAGAATGCTATTCAATATCAAACTTTACACTCATTCCCCTCTTTTTCTTTTTTCTCCTTTTTAAAAGAATTTCACTTTTTCTTCTATTGTCAAGAAACTTTCCCTTTTTTTGATTCTTTTTCTTGGCTTGAATGGGAACTGAATTAATAGAACCCGATAAGAAAATCCAACTATTTCTGGTAAAAAGTTAATTCTTTTTGTTTGAAAAGTTTACTATTATATTCTTGGTTCAGAACTAATCTTTTTTGTTTAAAAATGTTATTCTTTGTTTGAAAATTTAATGGTTTCATTCAAAGTTCAACTATTTTGTTAAAAATTCAACTGTATTCTAAGAAATTCGTCCTTTTGGCTTGAAAATTCAATGGACTAAAAATAAAAATTCAACTGCTTTTGGTTGTAGTTTAATATTTTTTTATTCGAAATTTCAACCATTTCATTGAAAATTGAAGTATTTGCTTAGAAATTCAAGGTTTTTTTTTAATTCTTCTCTAATCTCTCTCTTCTGTTTGTAGCGATTTGGTTGAGAATTCATCTTTCTTGGTTGGAAATCAAGTTTTTTGTTAAAAATCGAGCCAGCTTTCTCTCTTTTCTAATAAAAATTTAATCCTAATTTAATTCTTCAAATATATTGTTAAAAATTAATTTCTTCGGTTTATTCATTATTTTAGTTGGAAATTTATCTCGTTGGTTAAAAATTGAACTATTTTGTTAAAAATTCGTCTTTTTCATTAGAAAATCGTCTTGGTTCAAAATTAACGTTTTCTGTAGAAGTTCATCTATTTTATTGAAAATGCTTCTCTTTTGGTTGAAATTTCATCTTTTTTGGTTGAAAATGCAACTGTTTGGTTGAACATTAATAATCTGTTTTGTTGGAGGATTCAACTATTTTGTTGAATATTCGTCTTTTTTGGTTGCAGTATTAAACTATTACATTTTTTGTCGATAATTCATCTTTTTTGGTTAAAAATGCAACTATTTGGTTGAAAACTCATCTGGTTTGGTTGAAAATGACCGTATTTGTTGAAAATTCATCTCTTATCTGGTAAAATTTTTATCTTTTTTGGATACAAATACAACAATTTGATTGGAAATTAATAATCTGTTTTGGTTGCGAATTCAACTATTCTGTTAGAAAAATAATATTAATTTTCTATTAAAAACATTAATCTTTTTGCTTAAAAATTGATCTATTTTGTTGAACTTGCAATTTTGTTTTTACTTCAAGTGTTAAGAATTTAAAGCATTTCATATTAAGTTCAACATTAGGGTGATCTTTGTTTTTCACTTTTAGAATTTCTTTGCTCTCACCCCCCAGTTTTGTTTAAATGCCAAAAAAATCTTCAAATTTGAACGAAATCGGTTAATATTCAGGGGTCGCGCAAAGACCATGAAATTTCCCATTGATGTGACATGGAAAAAAGTCAGCTTTCTGTTCAGAATTCGTCATAGAATAAGAAGCAATAAAAAATTTTGAGGGTGAATGATTTTAAGCCAGCTGGTGATTATTCCTAAAAAAACCTATGAGTGACAAATTTGCATTTTACCCAATATTGAGGTTTATTATCGCTGTTTGAAAGTTTTTCCTATGAATAATCATTAATTAGTCATTTAAGAACACCCAGTCATATGTTATCCAATTCTGAATTGTTTAAACAATTTTAATTTGTTTAAACCTTTATTTCTCCAGGTAAGTCGCTAATTAAACGTATTTTCTGGACGCTATGAGTTCTTTAATCATTTATCACAATGACATAATTTGCTTAAATAATTTTACAGTTATATTTGTATTATGTTATATTCAAATAAAATAAAATTGTTTGAATAATTTAAGTTTGTACAACCATTTACAAGAATTCTTAGAAAAAAAATTAGTTCCGTAAAATGGGGTAAAGTCGCTCATGCAGGGTGAAGTTTCTCATCTCGTGATTTATATTTTAAAATTCAATATCAAATTTTCTAGTGCAACAAATAAAAGATTATTGATCGTTTCGATTAGTAGAAATTACGAATTTTTCTTTTTGAAATTTATTTGGTTTGAATTTATTGATGAGCAACTTTACCCCGCATAAGCGACTTTACCCCGTTTTGAAGTACTTACAAATATTAAAATCTGTCGAAAATTTGGTGAGATAAAATGTTCCTCCTGCTTTTTTTAGGTAAAATATATATTTGAACAAACACATATTATTCAAATAATTGTAAAGTTATTGAAACAAATGATTCTACTTTTATAATTGATTAAAGTACTCATAAAGTCTAGAAAATTCGTTCATTTCGCGACTTACATGAAAAAAACAAATATTTAAAGAAATTAAAATTGTTTTAAAAATTGGTTTAAAAACGACTGGGTAATTTTTGCATTGCCGATTAATGATTATATATGAAAAAAAAAACTTTCAAGAAGCGTTAATAAAACCGCAGTATTACGTAAAATTCGTCACTGATGGGGTTTCATTGGTGACCCATAAGAGTGGCTTTAAGTCATTCACCCTCAAAATTTATGATTGATTCTTATTCTCTGAAGAATTCTCAACCATATATTGAAATACGGAATTATTCGTAATATAATATTGCGTTTAAATATTAGATTTACAGAAAGGTGACTTTTTCTAATGTAAAAACAATGGGAAATTTCATGGACTTTGCGCGAAACCTAAATACTTACCGATTTCGCTCAAATTTTGAAAACTTAGACCTATATTAAAACATAGGTTCATGTCCCCATAAATTTTGTTATTTAAAAAAATAATAATTAAAATTTTACGTAAATGTAAGGAAGAATGTACTATTTCTAGAAAAAATAGCATTATCTAAAAAATCGAGTAAAAATTGATAATTTTATAAAATTTCATACAGATGACATAAAGTTATTTTAAAAAGTCACAAGTGATTTTCTTATATTGTTTAAATTTTGTTTTCCCCAATATATGAAAATTAATAAATAGTTAAATACTACATTATTCCATGATAGAACGACTATCAAGAAGTTGGAAAAAATCCGAAATATTTAATAATAATTCAGATTTCAAAAACAGCGAGCCGATGAAATGACAAGCCTAATACGTGGGTAATTTTTTTTGCATTTCAAAAAGTTCTTTATTGATAGATAATATTACATGGTATGGTAATAAGGTATCCATAATTATAAGTGTTCAGTTTTTCTGTAGGTCCCTAGTTCCATGTTGGAACTCTACCCCTTATTGGATTTTGTATTTTATTTCGTTGTGATTTTTGTTATATTATTTGGATCGCAAATCATTAATTTTTCATAATAATAAAGTACGGAACTATGATCCGCAGAACTTAGAGCATTAGTCTCGAACTAATTGTAAGCCGCTGTGCGACGCATTAGTTACGACTTCTTCTCTTAAGAAAAATGAAACGCCAAAAATATAAGAGAGAGTTCACTTGCGACCACGAATTAAGTTGCCATTGCATTTGCTCGCTGGTTTCGAAGTCTTATTACTTATTACAAATAATAGTCAAATAATGTGAGACTAGCGCTTGATACCGCAGTCATTGGGACATTTATATTGTTTCAAGTGGCTGCTATTTCACTAACCATTTCAGAATCTCCCCGCTGAATAATATGTTAATGCTGCATGTTTGAGTAGGTCAGTCACGAAAAGAGACAGCCAAAAATGGTTTATAATCCAGTAATTGAGTTGTGCGTAATTTGAGAAAAATGTGTACTTAATTGATGATTTATAATTCTATTCATAACGAAATTGCATATATATGATAACGCATAACTTGCCATCAGAGTCGAGCAGATTAACCCGAATAATTCTGGCGTGTGAAATAATTTCGCGACGAGCTAAATAGATAGACGTGTACCATCCTGAGGTCCGTAGTTCTGGGGCAAGGGGTGAATCGGAGAGGGAATAGGGGTCGAGGGTCGAGGGTTGCCAGTCGTGGGTGTAAGTGCCGTTCCATGTACGGCTGCCTCACCCTTCCAGCCGACATTACTCTATCGTAGGGTGTCGAGGGATGGGGATGAAGCTCGGTCGACCGTTTGGGAGGCAGCAGCTTTCGAGCATCCCAAAGATGCCCTGCCCACGCACCTCGTGGTACAGTCTGTAATTCTGTACTGCCTCGCAAAGAACTATCTATTCACACATACCCTCTAAGACTTCAGAATTTCATCCATCATGGAATTTCTACGGAGTTTTCTTAGGACGGCTGAAGATGTTTGCAATTTACAACTTTACACTTTTTTTAGTCCACCCGAGGTAAAAATATCAGTAGTGAGCCACTTATTATCATATTAAAAGCTGTATGAAGAGTCTTATAAAGGGGGCACTAAAAAGCGGAACCTATACACTTCGGAATTTTTGTTGCTTTCATATTCTTTTGATTCCAGATTAGATCTAGATTCAGATTAGATTAGATTATTCTGGATTCGAGTTCTGCTGCCTGCATTTTTTGCCAACTTTGCTCAAAGTAAGTTCTGGGTGGTTCGGAACCCACCTAAAGCGGTAGGTTCTCCCACCACCGAGTGTGTGGAGAGGTGCTTAAAGGAATAGGTCAGAGCTACAAAAAAATGTAAATCCTTAGAGAGCACATCAGAACCTTCTATTCCAATAAAAAAATTGACATGAAATGTAGGAATACAGACTTTATACGGTTACAGACTTTCCGGTTACAAACAGAGCGCTGCCGCCTGATCTAATCGGGAATTGAAAGACTTCCATCGTCGACCGTGTTTGGTAATGACCTAATATTACTGAGAGGGGTGTGGATCGAAAAAAAATTCCGCAGGGTGTAGCCCCCCTCCCCCTCCCCCGTAAGCCTATAATAGAAATACTTTCTAAAGACTTTTGAATCATTTAAACGAATATGTGGCAATAATTTTTTCCCAAATTTTGAATTCGAGATTTCGATTGAGAATGAAGTATTTTAACGCAAGCGTGCCGAAGTACAAGCTATCATTGATATGTAAATGGTGGAAATTATCATTTTTGCTTGAATGGCTTTGGTTGATGAATATTGTAACAATTGGCTTACCCTGCATCATTTATGTCAATTAGCATTAGAGGAATCGTAGTCGATAGTCATGCTATTTATACTACCTCTGATGTGCATTATCTGCTCAACAGGAATATTCACTTGAATGCTTAAGTGCTTTAGGCATTATTAAACAACCTTTATTAAAGGGAGGTCCTGAAAACCAAGCAAAATGTTTGCACTTTTTTCCTGTTTCATTCACCATTCCGTTTTCCTACGTAGAAACGGTCGGTAAACTTTCAAGTGCTTGCTCAATGTTGTACCAAATGGTATAGGATGTAATATTCTGTAACTTTTATGCAACAACATTTTTGACAATTATCAATAATCAATTATTTTTAATAAGAGATTTAGTGAAAGAAATCCGGAGTTATATGTATTGTGCACATTAAGTATTTATTCGTTATGTGTTTAATGTTTAATATTTAATATCATTTCATTAATGACAGAAAGATAAAATGGTGCCTAACTGAACGAGTAATCGGGAAGACCCCGAGAATTTGATTCAGTGACAGGTATATTTCTCTTTTATGTGCTAATAAACAAATTAAAAGTGGTTTCATATGTTATATTACTCTAATTCTGAGTTAGAATAGGGAATTTGTGAAAAAATCATCATTCTCACTTGGAATAGGCAATTTTCTAAAGAAATACAATTTTAACTTGGGACAGTGAATTTTCTAAAAGAAATATAATTTTAAGTTGAAACATGGATCAATCATAAATATACGTCGAAGCAAATGACAACATTTTTCTGAAGTTTGAAAAATCATTATGAAGTTTGTAAAAAAAGTATTGGGAATCTATAAAGTCCAAGGAAATTTCCCAATATGTTAAAAAAGGTTCATATTTTGTAATTAAAATTCTGTGAAACAGCTAACAAACTGATGTTTTTTTACAAACTTCATAGTGATTTTTAAAACTTCAGAATAATCTGACTTTACAAAATTTTAAAATGTTGCCATTCGCTTCGACGTATATTTATGATTGAGTTCGATTATTCTCTAAGATGTTTCTTTCTGATGAAGGCCCACAGATGAGGCCGAAACGTCAATAAAAAGGAATTTTGACTCGATTTCTTTTTTAAATTTTTTCTAAATGTATCGTAAGACCGAAATAAAAATACGAAAACTTTGTTTTCTCTCATATTTTCTTAATGGTAGTTAGTTTGGCTATTGACACAATTTAGATTCTAAAAAAGTTCTCGTAGATGGCGTCTTGAACGACCTGGTGCACGTTCCGGTGCACCCGGGTAGTGGACTTGCCATTTAGAGATGTGTCGGTTATTGGAAAACTTAAGATTTTAATTTTCAACGTTAAAAATTGAAATAGATTCAACTTTTTCCATGTCATATCTTATTTAATCGATTCAAAAAATATAGAATTGGGAATTCAACTTTTAAAATTATTTGCAATGCAAGCCTTTAATTTCATATAACTTATATAAACTTATTCTATATAGCTATATAACATCTTATTAATCTTGAACCTACTAGAATTTATAATCAAAAAAGAATTTGCGATTAAAAATTTGTTCGAAATTTAAAGTTCCCAAAATTTAAAAAATGTTAAAGATCCCGAAATTTGTAATTACCTAAATTTTAAACTAAATTTTCGAAATATGATATTCTTGAAATTACTGACATTATAAATATAAAACTCCAGAAATTTCAAATTTCCGAAATCATTAACCTAGAATTTTCAAATCACAAAAATTTGTCAAACAAACCTTCACAGCTGTAGCTTATATTTTAGATTTTTTTTTATACTACAAGTTATGTTAGCTGCGAGGTTTTCTCAGGAGCTCTGAATGCGTAGGTAGGGGGTTCGAGCCCACAGCGAATAATAATTTTAATAGCGTGCGATTATTTGTGTAGTGATTGTTTGTGTAATAGTAAATAATTATGTACTTAAATATGTGAACAAATATTAAAGCATAATGATAATAATAATTATAATAAAAAAGATTTTTTTTAGGCTAAAAATCGGCCATGATTTTATAGAACTGTTCTCTATAGTTTCGAGACTTCTCCGATGTAGACTGTATATTAGCTGGACTTTTAGATTTTCTAGAACTGTTCTATGTTTTTCGCATTTTAGAGAACTCTGTATTAAATTTTGTAGAATAGTTCGATGCAATGTAAAACCAAGAAGATTTTAACTTTTAATAAACTACCCGTCATATCCTCTACTATAGGACTAGTTCTATAAAATTTAATGAAATTTTTTTTTCCGTGTAGGGGTAGTTTTTGATTCGAATATTGATAATTCATACTATGTATATGTTTCCAAAAATATATATGAACTGAACATCAATGAAAGTGCATTTTTGGGCTTATCATCATTGCTAGGGGTGGTTTTTGATGTTTTACTACTGTTTGGGGTAGTTTTCAATTTGGATATGTTTGCCACAATGTTTTCGTGTGTTTCCAGGAAAATATATATATATATATATATATATATACTGAACATCAATAAAAGTACATTTTCAGGTGCATCACCACAACTAGAGGTGGTTTCTTTATGTTCTATAACTGTTGAGGGTAGTTTTTGATTCGGATATCGATGATTCATATTTTTTATATGTTTCCAAAAATATATATGAACTGAACTACAATGAAAGTGCATTCTTGGACGTATCATCACTGCTAGGGGTGGTTTTCGATTTTTATTCACTGTTAGGGGTGGTTTTTGGTCCGCACTTTTTTGCTACAAATTTTTTATGTGATTTCAAAGCATACATATGAAATTGCGACCCAGAAAAAAAATGTTCCTGGAATTTATGCTTATTTCTAATTTTGTCGCAATTTTTGCACTTTTGGTCGGGGTGTAAAACTGAAGGGGTGCAACCCTCGTGTTTGCCAAAGTTTTCATGATTGGATGCATCCTTCATCTTCAAAATGAGACCTTAACAAAGACGATACGTTTATTTTTATGGGAGTTAACATTTTTCAAAGTAGGTGGGACGTATGTGTCCCACTGGCCGTTAAAGGGTTAAAATCATTCACATGTTTTGATCTTTTGATTCGTTGGGCAGACACCCTGAAAAATAATTGCTGTTTTTTTTTACTAGGCTCCTGGCTATTTTTAAGATTTTGTACATCCAACCTCGTTCTGTCCTCTCTTTTTTAGGGTTTTATAGCCCCGGGCAGAAACCTCTATAGTTTCGGACGGGTGTAAGTCCGTCCTACGGGGCGGGGAATAGGGTGGGGGAGCCAACTGCACCGAAAAAGCTGAGGGTACGAAATGTTGCAGGTAATCGGTCAAGCAGGGTAAACGCGAGGTGGGTACACCAAACTGAGGTAAACTTTCCGCGGCAAATCACCGATATCTTCGGCGGACTCTGCTCGAGGCAGCACGTTACAGGTATTTAACCAGAGAAAGTTCACCTCAGTTGGGAGTTATCAGCTGAGTATTACCCTCTGCTTGAACGATTACACCGGCACACAATAAAAACCACTTTTCTGTTCTACAGATGCGACACATATATTCCCATGTATTCTAACCCGCTGAGCACGAATCCGTGGTCCGTTTGACCCCAGCACATCTGGGTCAAGGGCATTTAAAGGTCAAACGGACAGAAAAGTCATTTGGATGAAGATAACTACCATCATTTATGTTTTTTGGGTCGCTGAATCCGAATCCGGGGTCCATTTGGACTCAGCGAGTCAAGGTCAAGGTCATTTCAAGGTCGATTTCGTTCATTCCACTAAAAATAAATTTCTGGCTGCAAATTCTGAAAGAACGGAAGATTTTACGTCCAGAAATGTATGTTATTATTTTTTTGTGACGACCTGTTAAGGTCATTTTATTTAAATATATAGATGATTCATATGGGTAGATGGTAAATGGGCTACATGCGACTCGACTACCATACTAATATATTGTGGGGGTCGCTAAGTCTGAATCCGAGGCCCACTTGACCCCACGGTGCCAAGGTGAAGGTCATATCAAGGTCATATTAAAGTTAGGTCGAAAGAAAAATGTGTTACCGATCCAAAATTTGACTTCTACATGTGGGTAAACTTTCCCTGGCGTCTCGATATTTTTCTGCTTTTACCCACGCTTGTGAGGAACTTTTGACAGCTCTAACGATTCGGCAAGTGAGCTTTTATGAAGCAGCCCTTATCCGATTTGCCTGTTACACCAACGATCAGCTAACTTCACTTGAGCGAGCAAAGCTAGTGGCTTCAAATTTTAAAGACGGCGGTGACTACTTTTATGAGAACAAGAGACAGTTTCTGTACGAAGTTACCTGCAACACCATTTACCCGAAGTTTTTTCTGTGCTGCACGTGGTGACGACGGAAAACGGATTTTTTTCTTGCTTTTCATTTTTCGGCTAAGCCCTGTGGTGAAGGCATTGTGCCGTCATGGCTGGCACGAGAGAAAGTACGATGCAGGGTATTGGACGCTCAGTATCGGCGATTGGTCAGGGTGAGGAAACGGGCCCGCAATCGTCGTCATCCAGCTACCGCCACCCTTTATTGGTTGGCGATTCAACTGATAAAGAATATAAAGCTACAACAAGCAATCATGTTTTTACCAGCCATAACTGCAACAGCGATAAAAATGTTTTTTGCTACGTTTGTGGAAAGTATGAAGTCATCACTTGCCGTAGGTCAATGAATGAGCAATGTAGAGACATATATCGTCAATGTTATAAAAGAGAAATTTCCCTTCAAAATGAAACATTTGCTCCAGATAGCATTTGCAGTGCTTGTTACACTATGCTTTTACGTTGGAATAAAGTGAGAAACAATAAAATGTTAAAATACTCCTCACCGGTAATATGGTCAATACCTCAATCAGAAAAAGACTGTCATTTTTGCAACACAAAAGTTAAAGGATTCAACGTTAAAAACAAATCAAGAATATCTTATGCAATAGTGTCTTCTGTCATAACTGCAAAGTCTAATCAAGAGTCTGCTATCGAAAATATGGATACGAGCTCAATGATAAATGAAGCTTCGACAAATAAAGAGACAGATAGAGAGGTTATGTTAGACGGTGAAGAAGAATCTGATGATTGCTCATACGAAGACCATGAAAATGAAGAATATGTGCCAAAATTGCGGAGAAAGCAAAAAAAATGAATCTATAAGACTATTCAACCAAGATAGTTTAAACGATTTCATCAAGAGCATGGGTCTTCCTAAAGATGCTTCTGAATATATGGCAGCTGAGTTAAAGAGCCGTGGAATGGTAGAACAGGGGACGAAGTCATCTTTCTACAGGAATCGAGAAAAGAAGTTCCTTCAGTACTTCAATAAAGATGAAGAAGGTATGTTGGTATATTGCAGAGACGTTAACGGTTTGATGAATGAACTAAAAAAGGATGTTTACGTTCCAGAAGAATGGAGATTGTTTATAGACTCGTCAGAACAAAGTCTTAAGGCAGTGCTGCTTAACAATGGAAATGAGTACGCAAGTCTACCAATAGCGCATTCAACAAAATTGACAGAAAGTTACGAAAACGTCCAATATGTATTGGAGAAAATTGAATATGACAAACATAAGTGGCAAATTTGTGGTGATTTGAAAATCATAACCATTCTCCTTGGTCAACAATCAGGATATACAAAGTATCCCTGCTTTTTGTGTTTGTGGGATAGCAGGGATCACACGAATCATTACAATAAGAAGGTTTGGCCAATAAGAGAACAACTTGAACCTGGAAATCATAATGTACTTCAACAACCTTTAATTGATCCATCAAAAGTATTGCTCCCGCGTCTGCACATTAAACTTGGACTTATGAAACAATTCGTCAAAGTTTTGAATAAAGAAGGAACATGTTTTCAGTACTTGACAAATGAATTTCCTCGATTAAGTGATGCTAAATTGAAAGAAGGAGTACTTGATGGACCTCAGATCCGTAAAATGTTTTACGACGAAAATTTCATCAAGACAATGACAGGCTTAGAAAAAGCTGCTTGTCTCAGTTTTCGAGATGTTGCTCAAAACTTCTTAGGAAATTACAGAAGTAATGACTACAAAGCAATCGTAGCAAATATGGTGAGGAACTATCGACGCTTGGGATGTTTGATGAATCTCAAACTTCATTTCATGGACTCTCATATTAGCTATTTCCCTGAGAACTTAGGCGATTACAGCGAAGAGCAAGGGGAGCGTTTCCATCAAGATCTAAAAGACGCTGAACTTCGATGGCAAGGAAAATGGGACGAGAATATGTTGGCTGACTACTGCTGGCTGCTAAAGAGAGATCAAGTACCTGGCGATGAAGATGGTGATAGTTCGAAGAGAACTAGAAATCCACTGCATAGATCCTTTGACAATAAAAGAGAACGTTATAGGCGAAAGAAAGAATAAACGCTATTCCAAAATGCCATACCGTAACTCTCGTTTAGTCCTGATTCGTTGGGTTAAAGGAGATTCAGATTCGAATTCAGCTACCCTTAAAACATGTAAAAGTCAAATTTTGGAACAGCGACACATTTTTCTTCAGATGTAACTTGGATATGACCTTGATCTGACCTTGACCTTGGCGCCCTGGGGTCAAATTGGCCTCGGATTCAGACTTAGCGACCCCCACAACATATTAGTATGGTAGTATAGTCCAATGTAGCCCATTTACCATTTACCCATATAAATCATCTATATATTTAAATGAAATGACCTTAACATGACCTTAGACGTCGTCATAAAAATATAAACACATACATATCTGGACGTAAAATCTTCCGTTCTTTCATAATCTGCAGTCAGAAATTTGTTTTTAAAGAAATGAACGAAATTGACCTTGAAATGACCTTGACTTAGACTCGCTGAGTTCAAATGGACCCCGGATTCGGATTCAGCGACCCAAAAAACATAAATTATAGTAGTTATCTTCACACAAGATACTTTTCTGTCCATTTGACCTTCAAATGCCCTTGACCCAGATGTGCTGGGGTCCAGCGGACCATGGATTCGTGCTCAGCAGGTCAAAATACATGGGAATATATGTGTCGCATCTGTAGAACAGAAAAGTGGTTTTTTTTGTGTGCCGGTGTTACCAGCACCGTTTTCTATCCCCAGTTTTTTCTGTGTCTGGGAAGTGAGTGGTTGCGGTGATAAGATAGGACAGGATCTGCTTGGCGAGTATAGGATAGGGTAGGTGAAAAAAGAGAGAGGGGGTGATAGGGGCAGAGGGTGGATTCAAACAATTTAATTAACACCTTAATAGGCTACGTAATCCTTTTTTGTATGCACATGTTGGCAGTTAGTTTAACTGATTTTTTTTATTTAGAAAAGATTAAAAGTAAATAGGCCAATTTACGTTTCCCTGCAGAGAGACTCACTGCTTACTGGGAGCAGTTGTAACTAAAAGCTGATGTGCTTATGTCAGCTTTGTGGATAGACTGTACAAGTGAGAGGGTTAAAATTGTTGGAGAGAGTGGGAAGGTTGGTGAGCAGACGCGATGCAGATAACTGTCGGTAAACAGAGAATCAATTCGCATTCATGCTAATAGCTGGCTGCGGTGGTCAGCAACCCTGTAAGGCCGCAGAACAGCATCGGTGTTTCTCGTGGAAGCATACATAACGAAAGGGGAGTACTGAGTACATGCAATATAGATCATAGTGGCAGCCAGCGAAAGACCGTGTGTCTGCTTCCCATCGATCGGCCTGCCAATGGCCTACTCAAATGTCCCTTCCAGTTTTATTTTATCGTTCATCAATCTTCTTCTTGAAGTATTGTTGTAGCCTGCAAGAATATTCAATTTCTAACCTAAAGATGTGACTTTTCACGAAAATAGTTACTGTTCAACGAAATAATTACATTTTCAACCAAATAGTATAATTTTTAACCAAACTGGATGAATTCTGAATCAAAAATGTAATTTTGGACTTTTCAACAGAAAATAGTTGGACTTTCTTACTGGGTTCTATTAATTCAGCTCGCATTTAAGCGAGAAAACGAAAAAACGCAAAATTCGCAAACTTTCTTAAAATTACTTACTTACTTACTTCCACTGACCCCCCTCCTATTCTCCACCGTAGTTTTTGGCGCAACACCCTCCCCCTTCATATTGGTAACGTATTTTATGAACGCTTCCTTACTTATCTGCAATCTTACCTATCTTATCTTAATCTTACTTTTAAATATTAAAACCAATTTTGTTAATTTATTATCCGTTGAATTATTTCTGCAATGACATTTGAATAATTGATAGTTTATTTGCTACTGATGGAAAAATCAATGGAGAGATAGCCAGGCGTATGAACAAGGTTAGGAAAGTTGTCGGCAATGCAGAAACCTTTATCAGAAGTAAAGCTATCACAGATCAAGCTAAAATTGCAATTTATAATTCTGTGCTTGCACCCACTATGCTATGCGGTAGCGACACCTGGACCTTACCAAGAAAAGTATCAGAGTAAAGTTAACGTGGTGGGCATGCAATTCCTTTGGAATTTATGCGGTAAAACTCTAATGGACAAAGTCAAGAATGAAAGGATTCTCAAAGAATCTGTTGTATAGGAAACATTGTTTGACAAGAGTGAAAGAAATTGGTTGAAATGGTTTTGGCATGTTGAGAGAATGAAAGGAGAATGACTGACGAAACAAGTATATTTAGGTAAGGCGAATGGTAACGTACGCAGACAAAGGAGAGAATGGTGGGAATATGTGAATGAGATTCTGAGGCGAAAAGATATAAAAAATCCTAGAAACACAAGAACTTGCATGAGGATTGAGAGACGCCTGGAACGATAGACCTTGGATACTATACTATAGTGGGCCCGCGTGGGGAGCTTTACTTAGTAGTTGTGATCCGAGAAAAGAGTAAGGATCTAACGATGGGATTTTCAGTAAGTTTGCGTATTTTTTTGTGATCTATGACACATGATGACTTTGTGCATTTCTCCGCTTGGGCTGATTGCTAGAGAGATTGATCGCGGACCTGTATCTGAGCAGTGTTGCGGAACAAACGTGCTATTTAAATAAGCAACGTGGGAATTCTAGATTGATCTTCAAATCTATGCCTTCTCCTTACACCCCCTCCTGCACTTTCCTTTCTCACTTTTCTCATATGAACTCGCTAGAACCGATTTGACTTAATGGTATAAAATCAATAATTATGTGAGTATTGAATACGCTAAATGTTCCTGTCGGTACTAAAGTTGCAGCTCTGGGGCGGGGGCGGGGGGGATTCCTTGTAAGCCGCAGATCGAAAGTTCAAATCGCTAGTGCTGTCCCAGGAACGTCGCGTCGAATGCGGTTTGACTTAAAACTTGAGAACTGTTTTCAGTTTGGGGGAAGGTTTTGGAGACAGATGCTAGGAAAAGGCAGAGCAGTATGGGGAAGTAGGTTTGGTGATAAGTGATCGCGGTTGCTAGCCTGAAACTCTAATTAATACCTCGCTGCTTCGTTTGAGCTCGTGACTTACGACCCTGTCGCCCTTGTTCAGAATTACACCCATACTACGTAGTAACGGGACGTCTTTCGAGGTTCTCTTAGCCATTTGTTATCGACCAAGTTTCATACCCTTCGCTTTGGATTCAATCGAAATCCAATGCAGCTTCAGTGCAGGTCCTTCAAGAAAAACCATATACTAAAAATACATCTCTTCATCACGAAAATTTTTCGGTATTTTTTCTAGTTTCCGTTGGTAAAATGCTTTAAAAATTATTCTCTGAAAGTAATTAAACATTGTCAATATAAATCTCGCATAAAAAATTCGATACAAGGTTGCCAAGTACAGAACATTTTTAAGGTTATTAAATTGCTTTTTCTTGTCTCCAGAGTTTCCATGGATATAGTGAAAATTTTTTGTTGTAGTAATTTCCTGTTTCATTCTTGTCTTTTATCTTGCTCTTAATTATGAGCAGGCTTGTAAACGTCAAACTAAAGTTGCGATTGAGATCAATATTTCCAATGAAAAAACTAATCGCTGAACTTGATAAGCAAAGTTGCCTCAAAGGGATATGTATTTTAAAAGCTGAAGGGTGTACATTTTCCTCCTTCGAGAGATTTTCAACAAACTTGTATCAACTTATAGAGTAACAGTGTTGTCCACTGGACACGAGAAGCCAGTAAACCCGAGAAATGGCCGGGAATGTTTTGAGCCCGGGAAAACCGGCAAGTCACAGTAAATTAACTTTTACTGGGAATTTTACAAAATTTCAGAAGAAAAATCTAACCAATCACTTAAAATATCAAAAATTTCATGTCACATAAAATTATGTCTCAGGTTTGAGGTTAATTTAAAGAGACAAGTACCGCGTAGAACAGTGCGCGTGGGGCGAAGTAAAGAACGCACATGCGCACGCATACATCGCGGCCGTCAAAGTACACTTGGACGGCCTAGGCCGGTAAAGTACCTCACCACCGACAAAGGCCTACTTTGCTGCTCCAAACCACGCCGAGAAAATGAGGAAATTTCTCTCGCGTTACATGAAGTATTTCTTCGTATCGCTGTGGAAATTAATACTGTTTTTTTCGTATACTCTAGCTTGCCATCGAACTTTTGTGAAAGTAAATATTATAATATCAAATTTTATAACCAATAGTTTCTCTGTGTAGAATTTTCTAGAAGCTGTTCTTGTAGCTGCCAATATTCTGCAATCGTCTGAGAACTTCTGATAATCTGATGTATAATTACAGAGAAAAATACATCACAGTATAATCATGTTACTCTAGGTTCCTTCGTGTTTGCTACGAAAAGGTTGATGCCTATGCTCCATTAGAGGAAATTACTGCCTGCTATCATAGTGTATAATCGACGACTCTTTAGTTTTAATTAGAAGTTGTGAAACATACTTATTTCGACGTCGACGTTGCAGAGAGAAATTCCCATAGTGTAATAGTAGTACGGCGCGGCGGGGCGTTGGGTTCCTTCTGCTGCATTACAAGGATATTGATTAGATCCTACAGAGTAGGGTCGCTTCGGGTGCGGGTCATGTCGGTAATTAATATTATTTATCGACGTCTTAATCGGCAGGCTGCATCTAACTAGCTTCAAGTCGGATTTGGATGATTAATAGAAAGTGGGCGGGGAAAGTAGACGGGGCACATTTGCCTTTTACTGCGATACTGGGATCCTTTGGGTGAAGGATGTAGATGACGTGATTCAATTGACATGCTGTGCAAACTTGCCATTTTTGTATCACGGCTTTCCATTTACGCATAGAACGGTTCTTCATTACAGACTTGCACGTCACAAACGTGATGGCGCGACGATGCCGAAGGATTGCTTGCCTGGTTAAGCAGCGGACTAAAAATAAAAAAAAAATCAGACCCCGGGGCATCGAACCCGCACACCTGTGCACCGCAGTTACTTTTCCGGCGCTCCCGATTAAGGAAGAAGCGAGTTTTAACGGCTGCTGCCTTCGAGGATATAAAGAAGGGTGAGACATCATTCTCTCACAAAGGAGACCGAATGTAAAGCACAATTCCAAGAGTGGAAAATATTATGCTCGTAATTCTTCTAATATTACTTTTGTGTCGCTCTTTTCTGCTTTTTTTACTACCCGCATTCAGCTCATGTCTGCGCTAGATTTCAAAAGTCCAGAGAGAGGGCCAACTTTCGCAACGAATGTCTATAATAACAAAACAAAAAATTTGCTCGCCGCGCGGGCACATTCTCATCGCGCGCTGCGCGTGCGTCTCGTAATTTTGAGTGCGCCTGGGGC
Organism: Andricus quercusramuli; assembly: GCA_932178445.1. Lineage (NCBI taxonomy): Eukaryota > Metazoa > Arthropoda > Insecta > Hymenoptera > Cynipidae > Andricus > Andricus quercusramuli. The sequence continues at coordinate 246,668 of CAKNXH010061990.1, read as the reverse complement.
GCGCGCCTATTGGATCTTGCGCTTTGAACTCGAAAATATATTTATCTCACGTTTCGCGTCCGATAATGTATTTACCTCGCGCTATGCCAACGGCCATACCACGCTGAAAAAACCAGTTCTCGTTAGATCACTGAAGTTAAGCAGTGTTGGGCGCGGTTAGTACTTGGATGGGTGACCATTCAGGAATAATACTACTGCGTGCTGTTGGCGTCGTGGGTGTGGTGAGCCCACACTTGTAGTTCTTTACTACAAGAAACTATCCACCTAGAAGCACTACCCGAATCGAGTAGTGTCACGCCTACCCCGAAAGGGAAATGGCTTAATGGTATACATACATGCATTCGGTCATTGTAGATCCCCCACATTTTTGCATAGGACTTCTTAAAAGTAAAGGTCATATCATCGACAACTGAAATTTAGAGATTGTGAATTACCTTTTGTTGAAGCTCCTTCGGCTTTAACGAAGACATTCTCATCACATGTCTCGTGAGAAAAAAAATGTTAATAGAAATTTTTTAGATCTAATTCAAAAATAATTTTGTTAATAAACATTTTATTGTACCTTGTGTCTTTTTATCCAAAAGTTTAATTTGCTCATTTTTCATGAACAAATTTCAACTTTAATTTTAAAATGGTGAGTGTGAACTATCACGCATTTTGTCGTAATCAGCTTGTCCTGAAAGAGCCTTATTATGCATATAAGCTGGTTCACGAAGGTTATACAAACTCTGCTCGTCATTTGGATAAGCTGATGATTTATAAGTATTAAGCTCATTAAGCTGAGAGCTTATAATAATAAGGTTGGTAAATTCTGGTTGTTTAGAAGTTCAAACTATAGCCAAAATGGATTTTCAAAATGGAAATAACAGAATATTCTGTAAAATTTTAATTAGCAGGCCTTGGAGAATAAACATGCAAGGATTTTTAATTGCAGGGATCACATCCTTCACCCCTCACCTTTCTACCGTTTTCCCTTAAATTTCAAACATCACCTGGAATACCTGAAATCGAAAATGTTGACCCAATTTTCCCTTTTTCCCACTTATTTACAAAGTTCGATAATTTTTTAAGAATCATTAACAGAAATATAAGATATTAAAAAACAGGACGCTCTAAAAGAGATTCTTTTTGAGTTTTTGATGATTCAATTTCAAATATTTTCAAAATGATTTATTTGCCAATTTTGTAGATTTGAAGGATAACTTCCAGCAGTAAAAATCTGTAGTTGCAAATCAAAAACATTTTCATAGATGTAGGAGCCTTCAGAGGTCAAAGTTCTCTAAAAGCATGGGAAATAAGAAGACCTTCAATAATAATAATTATGGAATAAATTCTTTTAGATAAAATTCATGTAGGTACTACATTAAATTAAAATTCAAACTTTAAATTCCTAAAATTGTAAGTAGAACTATTGCATTTTCAACTAGACTGATGAAAATTTATGAGAAAAAAATAAATTTTTAACAGAGTAGTTCACATTCCAACGAAGTAGTCGAATTAAAAAAAAAATTTCAACTGAGTAGATTAATTTTCTTCCAAAAAGTCGCATTTTCATCAAAAAAGTACATTTTTAACCAATTAGTTAAATTTTTTACTGAAATAGTTGATTTTCAACCTGAAAAGATTTCAATTTTTTATAAAGAACAGTTAGATTAATTTAAAAAGACGAAATTTCAACGAAATTGTTGACTTTTCAACCAAAGAAGATTTTGCAGTCAAGGAAGAACAAAAATTACTATTAAATTAAATTTCAACAAAAAGGGTCAAGTTTCAACTAAATAATTGAATATACTGCAAAAATAGTCTAAGTTTCAACTAAAAAGAATGACTTTTCAACCAAAATTTTGATTTTTTAACCAAGAAAGAGTTTACAGTCAATAAGAAACAAAAATTGTACCAACTTTTTGAATCTTCGACCCAACATAGCCTGAGGAATTTTCAACAAAATAAATAGATTTTTAACTAAGGGGTAAATTTTCAATTAAAATGATGAATCTCCAACAAAATGAATTGTTGTGAAAGTAGTTCAGTTTTTAGCCAAGTAGTTGAGTTTTCAACAAGAAGAGATATCTTAACGAAAAATGTAGTAGATTATACTTCAGCCAAAAAAGATTTTAATTTTTAATTAAAAACAGTTGAGCTTATCCAGAATAGACGATTTTTCAATAAAATACTTAAATCCATAAACAAAACAGATTAATTTTCAATAAAAGTGTTCAATTTTGTTGTTCGTCTATCTTTTAATTTTTATATTACATACAAAGTTTTTAGTAATAAACGAAGATCGCTTCTAATTCACTTTTTTCGGGAAAAATCCCCTTCTTCAGTTAAAATTGCAATTGTGATTTCTGACTGCAAGTGATTGCAATCTGTTCTTAGGATGAATACTTGATCAAGTATGTAAACTTTCTCTACGTGCTTGAAGTGTAGGAAATTAGAGATTTTTTCCAAACTATTTTCTAGTCTTTCGGAGAGGGACTTTTCTCGATCCGAAGTCTAAGTAATTTTAGACCATTACTTATTACCGATAATGACTTCTGTGACCTTTTTCTCCCTTCGAAATGTCTCTTCCGCTCGCTTCTCAATTACTGGACCAATTAATATTTCAATCGAAACTTTCTCAGCAAGTTTTCCGTTCCGAAACAAGTTATTTTAGTGTGCAGTCAATCTACCTATCAGGTGTCCACTTGAGTACATGATCAAAAGGTATTGAATTCTCGGTGAAACAAGTAAGAGACGTTGTCTCGCTGGGGAAGCGATCGTGGTGGTTGCCGATAACGAGTTTCACTGAAGAACGGGATGCGATCTTAGTCGACCGATCGTCCGGGAAACTTTGATAAAGAAAGTGGAAAGCCTTTTCCCTCGACCGCGAAACAGAAACAGAGGAACCGATCGGTGATGCAGCTACCAACTGATAGTCTGCTGGCTAGTTGAGCGCTTCCCTCTCCAGAGACGAATACGGAAAAGTTACGACAGACAATGGATTTACTCGAAATGGATAACTCAGCGGGTCGAATCCCATTTTGCCAACTTTTATCACTCAAGTTCGAAGTTAGTTCTTGATCGCCACTCCCACTAATTTCGATTCTATGGTGGTATTGTACAAACACAGAAAAATTTCTAGATTCACCTCACAATTGAACAGATTATAGGGGCCTGTTTGAAATGAAAATAAGTGAAATTAATAGCAAAACTAGTTTTTAAACTTTTGTAATTTTCTAAAACTTGCATCAAAACTTATTTCATTTCTCCGCATTTCTTAGTAACCAAAAATGTGTACGTGAAGTTCTGATTTTGGATGACACCTGCAACTCATGACGTCAAATAGCTAATTTAAATATATTTATGAAAATCTTTGAATCGAGGTCACAGTTTCACAGTTGGCTATTTCAAACATAACAATTACTTTAATCAGGTATATTTTACACTGAAAAAAATGGTTAGTTGTGACAAGAAGCTCTTTATTAGTAGAGATGGTATTAGATGCGACAACCACTTCGATGGTAAAAGTAACTAACCAGTTTAGTGCAGCAACAAGTCACCGTTAGTAATCCTACGTAGGTTATATTAGTAACGATAGTAATTCTAGTCACAACAAATAAAGTAGTCACATTTACCACCAATTTATTTTCCAAGAACTAAAAGTAGTAGCAGTTACAAGTTTTTCTCCTTGGCGACATTGGCAGAACTGAAACCTGAGCAGTGCTGCCAATATTCGCACCGGAATATCGCGTCATGTTCTCGATCGTCGCCATTTTTATCTTAACCTTTTTGTAAATTGTGCAGTAGTGACAAAGAACTCCAATATAAGGCCGACTGATCTTGTTCTTCCTAAAACTGCTGGCTCACGCAGTTTCTCAGCGCACAGGCAATGTCAACAATGCGTGGCCACTCCGCACCATTCATCCAACGACAAATTTAGTGCACGGCTACTGCGAGGCAACCCCTGAAACTGGCCTTGTATGAATTTTTTTGTTCTTGTTCTCCTATCGAGTTCTTGTGTTTCGGAATTATAGTGATTTTTCATTAAAAGCCCGACGGGCATGTGGGTGCGTATTTCGACATGACGTTTTATCAGGACCTGGTCTTTATAGGAAGTCCTGAGGACGCTCTTGTGTCCACTATAGAGAAATTATAGTAAAATTTACTATAATTTCACTACTGAGAAGTTCTAACTTCGCAATAGTCCACGACCCAGTAATTTTAATAGTTAGAACTATTAATTTAAATAATGAAACCCACTAATTTTAGCAGTAAGGACTACTATTTTGTATAGTAAAACTTACTAATTGTAATAGTGAGGATTACTACTTTAAGTAGTGAGATCAAGAAACTTATTTGTAAGACTAACTAATTTAATAGTAGGACTTACTAATTAAAGTGGTAAGGCTTACTACCTGAAAATAGTATGTACCATCTAAAGTTGTCGCGACAGCAAGTAAAGTAGTAAGGACAACTACTACCAATCTTGTGAATAAAAGTAGTAGCCCCAACCAGTTAAATAGCAGCGGCATATTTTACAAACTAAAGTAGTTGGCCCTACTACTTTATTAGTTGTCCCAACCAACTATTTTTTTCAGTGTAGTTTTGTTGATCTAATTGTACAGTATTTCTCGGTTTGAATTACATTTTTTTCGTATAATGTAAGTCTGTTTTTAGATGTGAAACTAGTTATCAGCCAATTATTTATCTTAAAAGGAGTAATGATTCCATTCTATTCGGAAATTCTACTTCTGTCAAAAAAATAAGAACCTCAGATTGAAACAATTCCACGGTATATTCCTTTACATTCCAATTTCTTGTAAAAGCAGAGTTACAATCTCTTTACTTCTGGTTCACATATATCAAACAAAAATTGATGGATGAAATGGAAAATCTGCACATATTTTTGTTAGTCGATTTACGTAGACATATTTTCTATTTTACATTTCAGTTGAAACAAAAATACTTGTTCCAAGTGAACGATTCACTACCTTATAAAAAGCTCTTCAATATTGTCAAGATTTACATATTTGATGACTTTTAAAACATTCTTGTGTGCAAATTAGTATTAATTTTAAAAACCGTGTTCAAGTTTTAGGCGAATTTTTCGGCCTAAATACCATCATTTTTTCAGTTGCATGCCATCCTTTATTTGCGAAACATTTTTGGGCACTTGATAATATAAAAAATATTGCTCTAACTTTCTTGATATAATTTTTTTCTAATCAATGCAGACTTTTTCGATCATTTCGTTGAAAGAAAAAATTGTGCTTTTTTAAAAAATATAAATCGCCTAACTTTTCCTAAGAGGAATATATTTCGTGCAGAATGTGCCTAATTTTAAATGAACTCAGTCTTAAGGATGTAGCTGACGTACAATAATTATCAAAATTGAACGAACCTTCCACAGTAAAAACTGGAGGTTGCCTTTTGCTACAGTTCTGATTTTATATAGGGTAATCACGTGAACGTAGCGCCATTTACGGTGGTTCCTTTTTGTTGCAGCTCCCTTGGAACCAAAAGTCGGTTCTATCTGAAATCCTAGATTTTTTCAGTTACAATGATTTGTGAAATTAACGAAAAAAGACCCATTGTTAATTATTACATATTTTGAAGAATAAATCTAAGCGGTCTTTAGAAAAATTTGTTTAGGTTACATTGGTTCATTCAACAAATATTACACTGAAATCTCGGTTTAACTGGCAGCTGGGGAGAGCGCCAAGTAAATCGAGAGTCATAAAATATCAATCGCAGGTAGAAAGTGCTGTATCAATCGGGGGAAGCAAGACCAGATTATCTTTCGGTCGGTAACGTCGCATTTGTCATGTCGATATCTACGGCACTGCACGAGTCGACCCTAGGGACCATAAATCATGCTAAACTCGACAGTCGTCGGTTAAACCGCGACCAATTAAACCGAGATTTCAGTGTACTTGGATCTTTGTGCTTTTCTATCGCAGTTAAAAGCTGCAATTCTCATTTAAACATAATGAAAACTAGCCAATTTTATTCTTCAAAGGATTCTTTAAAAATCTGTGGTTGGTTTTTATTTTTTTGTTATGCTTTTTAGAAATAATCGAAAATTCTTCGCGCATAGTTTTAATTCTAATAAAAGCCAATCAGATTTGTAAAGAATCTTTCGAAAAATAAAACCTAGATTAAGAAATTTAGTTATTTCTCCAGCGAAAATCAAACTATACAAATTCAAGTCAGTTGTTGCTCCGTAGAAGATCTTATTTTCTTAATGGGATTTTACTGTATATCCGAAAAATGTTGTTTATAAGATATGTAGAAAGTTTCATTATAATATAATCAGAATTCACTAAATTGTAGATCATAAAAGTTGATCCATATATTTACCAAGAGTGATCCATTATTGCCACGGTTGATGGTAGTGTGAAATAAAAAATTTGAACCCAAGCAATTTTTGCACAAGGAAGCTTCAGTATCTCTTACAAAATTACATACAATCAGCCTTTAGTATATTTGTCTCGATTCAATGAATCTTTTTCGGAAAACCTTAGTTTTTAAGTGAACTCTACGTAGTGAGCATCCTGAAGTTTTGCTTTCGGTTAACAAATAAAAATTCGGATCTAGTACGGTTCAAATTATTAACGTAAAATTGTATCTACTAAGTGAATAAAGCACAATTTGTCCTAGCGTAATCGTCTTGATTCTCTATGTCCCTCTCACATTGCTAACGCAGTGCCAATTAGCACGCTCAACTTCGACGGCTTAATTAAGAGGGTTTCGGCTCCGGCTTAGAGTTGTTCGACCGGGGTTAGGTCGCTGGGTCAGGTTAGAAGCTGGACGTCGCGAACCTTGTCGTTTTCGTGACACGAGTTTCTGACACTTCTATAAATATATGTGTTTGTAGGTATAGTTGTCAATGTATGAGTGAGATGCTTTTAAAATTAACTAACCAAGATTGACAGCGAGATAACAAGGATTAGAAACTAACCCGAGATGAAATTTAGATCTTACTTTGAACCTGCAGCTCCTTATTAGAACCTGCTTTGACGCTATTTAAACCTATAGCCCCTGCTTTAAACTTTCAAGTCCTAGATAATGAAAGATTAGAGCCTACTTTGAGTCCATTTAAATATATAGGCTCTACTTTGAGTCTTTAGATGCTACAGTCTTCATATTCAACAACCTACTTTGACGCTGTACCACCTCTCTGAATCTACTTTGAATCTTTAGAGCCTACATTTTTATAACTCAAGATCCTACTTTGACGCTGTTCAACCTTTCTTCAATGCTGACCCTACTTTGAATATTTTTAGCCTACAATGTTCGAACTGAAGACTATACTTGGACGATTTATAAACTTTATAAAAATAAACTAACAATTATTTGTAACTTAGGTTAAATTAACTAATTGGTCATCTTAATAACTGCAGTCAAATTTGTGTATAAACATTTTTATAAATAACTATTGAGATTGTGCATTATTAACAGTTATGCAGGTATTTATTTATCTCATAAAATTAATTTATGATTGGTTTTATAGTGATTGAAAATCACAACGAATTATAAGAATAAAATATTTTATATCGTTAACAACAAATATTATAAATAAATTTTACAAATTGGAAAATCCATTAAAATATATATTCAATAATTATAATAATTTAAGCGTACTGATAGTTCTTACATTTTTATCAAAGCATTACGGTTAATTTATTTGCAACATAATTTTGTAAAATAATCTTTTTCCAAGGAACAGTACCACTTTTTAAATTAATTATTTTTGCTACTAAAAAATAACAATGGAGAGTCTTAGAAACATTTTCTTAGAGAAATATTACTATTTAAGTGTCCACCGCTTGATTTAGTTGTAAAAGTCTGTTTTTTTCTGTGAGAAAATGTTTACTGTTTTAATTTTTGTATAATATTTATCTTGGAGTATAAGAAAAGCTAAACTTATGAAAAATAATTGGCTACTCATTTCGAGTTTCGGGACGAAAAACTTCGTTATCAAACCAGTGATGTCATTATCAATATTACTACTCGTACTAAGGTTCGATTCTTAGTACTTGTGTATTTTTCAGTGTATTATCTAGCGACATAATTGAAAAATATTATGAATAATATATCTAGGAAATAATTGCGAATATCCTTGATTTTTATATCGCAGATATTCTCTTATTTTTCCTGATAAATAACAACTGTTATTTTTATTCATCTATATTGGTGTGAGATTATATAGAAAACCTGATTTGATGCCACAAGTCCTACATTTAGTAGCTGAAGGCTCAAAAGAGAGTCTAATGTGCATTGCATACAGACCCTACTTTGACGCTAAACGTGGAAAAACGGCCGATTTCGGACACTTTTAGCGTCAAAGTAGGGTCTAAATTACATTGAAATCGCTTCTCATTTAGAACCTACTTTACTGCTCCGAGCGCCTACTAAGGTAGGAGTTACAAGTTCAAAGTAGGGCCTACATTTCGACTCGGGAAGGTTTAGTTGCGAAGAGGTCCACGTTTCTCTAATAAATAATAATCAATGTTAACGAAATCTAAGTATTATTCCAGCAATCCCAATTTTCAACTCTATAATATTGACACAAAAACTTGTCAGTTCTCCACCCGGAGAGTTCAAACCCTGCTCTGTCTTCCAATTTTCAGATTCCACCTTTTTGCATAATTTATTGAATGATATTGGTGCCTGGAAAAAGTTGAAAAGGCAAGAGAAATTTCGTCTGCTTAATAGTTTACGAAGAATAATTAAATTAAGATTTTTCTTCGAAGAGTAATAAGTTTTCGCTCACACTAATAGAAGATGCAATTACGAGTCGTTATGCTCCTTATCATTAACTTTTCTGACGTGGATTTTTCGCAACTTGAAATCAGAGGAAACTGAAGAGTGGAATGAATTTGTTCTCTGCAATTATAAATAGAGAGATTAATTTTAAAAGACGCTGGATTTATTGTTAAATTTCTAGTTGAGAGAATTTCGATTCCGTGATGGAAATGATAAAATGATGAAATGAGGTCGAGAGATCACGAACGACACTCGTGCGAATTGATTCGCAGACTCTAGTACTTGGATGAGTGCGGATGAGTTTTTGCAGTTTGAAGCGACGCGACGCGACGGATCGTGCCATGGACCAGAAGGGTTCGATGCCTAACAAGGGATAACCTCGTTAGGACCACGGACCAGCTTGTGTGTTTTACAAGTTAGGAATTAGGTTGATTAGTAGGAAGCTAGAACGACCCGTAACTGTTCTCCTCATCCCTCGCCTCTCGCAGTGTAGTGTGCTATAATGTGCTTTACAGTACCAGCAGCCCAAAACCACGCTTCCGACGGCTTTTTTTAACCCTCAACTGATACGGCAGACCTGCTGGCTTGTCAGTGGAGAGGAAAAGCCCATCCCCGCATATCCGTCTTAACATCCTGACTCACGTAGAGCACGTTTCAAGGTTGGCCGAGCAAAGGGGTGCGAGTCCCTTTACTGACAGGAAATTACACGTCCTTCCGAGTCATAAGTTCGAGGTCTCGTTACTTACTCGTCGCGTTTATTCGATTGTCTTTCATCTCATCCTCTCATCCTTAATTATCAGCGTCCTTCGCTTTTGCACCAATTTTCTCACTATTTCAGAATTCAACCCTTCACTCGAGCTAAGGAAATCTATTTCTTATTCAAATTGAAGGTGTAAAGAATTTAAATTTGCACATTATCTAAAAAAATTACTATATTTTACTAAACGATATAGCGGAGCGTCGCGTCGGCTATGGTGCGGTGCGGGGCGTCCTGGAAATTTTTGAAAAGCTAGAAATGTCCTTGAATTTTTTTTAACTGGAAAAACCTGAAAAAGCCCTTGAATTTTGCTCATGGTCCTAGAATCTTTGTCCCCTTGAAGGAAAAATAGGTTTTTCGAACTTGTTCTATGTTAAACAAAAAAGACAGCTGAAACGTGTTTGGTAGTTTTCCTTTGGTTCTTAATTTTTTGTTTGGTTTGAAAGAAGAAAAACGCACCTGTTCAACAATAGAATTTTCATTTTCTCGCGGTGAAAATCACGATCTTGCAATCGAAAATATTTTAAAGTTTCTCACTTATTCCCGTTTTTTTAACTTAACAACAATTTCATTAAAATTTTTCAAATCTGATGATTTTTGTGTCAATATATTGAAATCAGTTTAATCCCGCATATAAGTTCACTTTTATTGATTAGAATTGGTTAAAATTTGATTTAGTTATCCCATACTATTTGTACAGTGTGGCCATGGGTCAGGGAAACCATGTCAGGGAATTTCTAAAAGAGGCATTTTAAATAACTGTCAAGGATAATACATTAGAAAATTCTTAATTTTGATTCAAAGTTGTCTTATTCCGCATATAAAATATTGTATATAAAAATGTTACAAGACTAAGATTCTGGTATTTGAATATTAATGGTCAGGAAAAACGAAAAATTCAACAGAGTAAAGTAAGGGAATTTTGAAAAGGAAGTTTGAGGCTACCTTGATATAATATTCCTGCCAGTAATTTATTTTCCATTTTTTTCAGTTTCTTTCTCCTTACGATTATTTTTTTAGTTTAGAATTTATTATTCGTTGCGAGTTCAACAGTTTTATTAAAAGTCATTATTTTTGTTTTAAATATCTACCATTACATTATTAGTTGAGTATTCATCTTTTTGGTAGACACTTCAATTACTTGGGCAATGGTTGAACCACATTATTAAAAAATAATTTTTTTGTTCTTGAAAATTTATAATTTTAGTTGAATATTCATTTTTCGGTTGAAAATTTGGTTTTTTGTTGTTGAAAGTTAATTTTTCAAATTTCAAATTTAACTATTCCAGTTAAAGATTGATAATTTTTTATTAAAATTTATCTCTTTGGTTGTAAGTTTAACTACTTTGATGAAAATTCCTTTTTTTGTTACGAAAATAATTTTTTCAACTGAAAATTAACCTATTCCATTTTCAGCTGAAAATTTTGGTTTCAATCGAAAATTCAACTAAGGCAAGTGTGCCAGTTATCGGAAGCTTAAGCCGAATTTCAGATTTCAAATGCTTGAAAAATTATAGTAAACATACTTAAAACTGAAGAAATGGGTTTCATCTAATAAATCGGACCTTTAGAAATTAAATTTACTTATTACTTGCAACATATCCTATTAGAATGAATATTGTAAGAAGTTTGAAGTTATAAATACGAGAATGCTTGGGTTATCGGCAAGTCAAAGACCTGGCTGCTTCAGTTATCGGCACTTCAATTTACGAGTGATCGGCAATCGCGTTTAAGAATAAATTAGAATTATTTTATTTTCATTTTTTTTTATCTTATTTTTTTTGGCCACCTGCCGACAACTTATGCATTTACGAAGAGTGGCACATTTACCTTACTTGGGTAAAAGTTGTACAAAAAATTCGTCTTGGCTTGAAAGATAAACGATTTAGATCACTTCTTTTTTCTTTCTTGACTTACATATTTATTTTGTTGAAAATTCGGCTATTTGGTTAGGAAGGTTAACTTCTGGGTTGACAGTTGAAATACTTAATTGGAAAATCTTTTTCTTTGTCTGTTCGAAGATTCATCATTTTAATTAAAAATCCATCTCTTCGGTTAAAAAATTTAATTATTTCGTTGAAAATTCATCTTTTTAGTAGATAAGTAATATTTTCGGGTTGAAAGTTCAACTGTTTTGTAGAAAATTCGTCTTCTAGGTTGAAAATTTGTCTTATTCAGTTAAAAGTTATCCCACTTTTTTACAAATTCATTTTCTTGGTTGCAGATTCATCACTTTAGTAGAAAATTCATCTGTTGGTGAGAATTAAACGATTTTCTTAATTGTTTTTCACTGAACATTGATCTTTTTTACTTGCAAATTCAATCATTTAGTTCAAAATTGGTCTTTTTTGGTAGAAAATTAATTTGTTTCGGTTGAAAATTCGTCAGTTTGGTTAAGAATTTATCTTTGTAGGTTAAAAATTAAACTATGTTATTGTAAATTAAGCTCTTCCGTTGACATTTTTTAATTTGATCGAAAATTCGTTTTTTTTGTTTTGTTAAAATACCAACTATTCATTTTTTCGTTCAGAATTAATCCTTTTGTTGAAAATTCAAATGTATTTGGTTAAACTTCAATATTTTTCGTTTCAAAATTCGACTATTTGGTTAAAAATTCAAATTAATTCTAATGAATTGAAAAATACAAAATACCCCATTGTTTTCAGAAAAATTGGAGTGAATTTCAAAAAATTCAAGGAAATTCAAGAGAATTTGATGAAGTTCATACAAATTCATTATGAATCAAAAATGATTCTCATGAATGAACCAAAATGTTTAAAATTCGAGAAAAGTCCATTGATTTCAGATAAATGGTATTAAATAGAATGCGTGAATAAGAATCTTGTAAAATCCATAAGAAGTCAAGGTGATTTTAAGTCTTTAAAGTGAATAAAAAAAATTGTAAGTCTAAAAACGATCCATTGAGTTCAATGGATTATAAGTAAATACCAAAGAATTCAAGAAAATTCAAAAATAGTTATATATCTATATTCAATAGTGATTAAACCTGGGATTCGTTGTTTTAATTTATTAAAAGAAAAGTGTCGAAATTATTTTCCTTGACACAAATGGATTTTCCTCTCAAATGTAAGGTAAGGTGATCTTTATTTATCTCGAAGAGCATATAGCTGCAGGAAACATCACGATTATGCGACAAACTTCATCTAATCTTACAGCCAAATAATTATACGTTTGTGCGTAAAAGATATTCATATGGTTCAAAACAAAACCGGCAAAAGGACGATGCTTTATTTCAAGAAAACTTTTTGTCTGAATGTCATGATTGATAGCTCATTTTAATAAAAATCATCCAAATAGAATTGTAGAAAATATTTCAAGAAACAGAATAGGCTATTGATTATGAAGATTGAATCAAAATTACGTTTTTTTCTCTAGCGCGAAAGAAAAAATACAAAATCTCAAATAACTAGTGTTAAATAGGCAATTGCAGATTCAAGTCTTTTTTCTGAACTGCATATAGGTTTCTCTTTTGAAATTTGTTATATTTAATCGTGTGGTTATTTCTATTGATTTTATAAACTATCGAAATATTGAGAAACTGAATGAAATCTTATAAAACGCGTTTTTAGAGTGAGGGACAGTTTGTTAATGAAAAGTATATTAGTTTTGGTAAATAATGTCGCATATAAGCTCATTTTTATGCACAAATCTTATTTTGTTTGTGATAAATTTTCATCAAACATTTTCTAGAATGAGTTATTCGCGTTCAAATTCAAAAAACATTAACTTTAATAAAAAAGAAGTACTTGATTATGAATTATCTTAACTTTTATCAAATTTGTTTGTAGTACTAATTGTTCTAAATTTCGCAAATACATATTGGTTTATTGACTTTTTTTCATGACCTGCTTTAAAAATTGATAAATAAAGTCGCGCCCAAGTATTCCTAATTGCATTTCATGAACACGGAAAAAATAAATTGTCGAAACTTCACTTGACTAGTCAACCATTCTAGGATAGGCCACTTTTTGTTTATAATCTCGTATAATTTTGATTAAAGAACCGCAGACTTCATCGAAAAAGTGAAAAAAGTCATCGAATTATTGGAAGACAATCTAGGAACATCAGTTTTCGAATTTTTATTCAGCAGATTTTGACAAAGTTCAAGGCAAACATTCAATTGTTCATAAAAAGTCCTCCAGATTCCAAACGATTTGGAATACAATAACTCTAGCACAGAAACGAATAACTGATTTATAAGTTGTCGAAGAATACGTTGACTGTCTTCTACATATCTATATATTCACAATGTACAGTCACATTGGATGCTCAGGTGAAGTGGTATATGTATCAGTCTGAATGGAGTCGCGGTCACCGGCAATGGACAAATGAGCGCGGATTTAAATTTGACTTTTCACTGACATTTGTGCAAAATATTCCATGTGTTAAGTTAGCCGTGGGGTCTAGTTGTTAGGGATAAGTTGCGTTCGATAGGTGTTAGGTAGTTCGAATCCCGCCGCAAAATTTCTTTCGATTTTTCGTAGGTTCGTGTGCATCTGTAAAAATAAATATAACTTAAGCGTGAGTTTATGTGAATAACAATATAGTAAATATAACCGCGAAATATATATCTTTTTAACTTGGCTATACTGTTTTCTAAAAACTCGTTAGGACTCATCGAAAGTTTCATTGACTGGCTTCGAAGCATTAGTGTATCAGTGTTTCAAGAACTCTATTCCTCTGGTCTTCACATTTTCATTGAAATTATTTTGTACTTTCGACAACTCTTTCTATTTTTTAAACATTTATCAATCAAGGTTTGTAAGACGATTCTTCCAATTTATGACATACGTTTAACCCTATCCTAGAGTGGTTGACTCAGTCATTCAAAATTTCAACGACTAATTTTTTCCGTGAAATTAGTACGTTTGATCAATATAGTTTTATCTACTACTACCTCCAAGGGATTAATTGCTCTGATTTTTGGTGTACACTTGATTGCAAAATGTCAAGATTGCATGGGATTGCAAAAGATTGCATACTATTGCATGAGATTACAAAAGATTCTATGAATTATAGGAAATTCATGATAGGAAATCGGTATGTGTAATCAAATTATAGGATAAAACTGTATTAGAATAAATAATACAAATACATTGGAGGAATGAATGTAAAACTTCGAGTAACTGCAAAGGAATGATTAATTTTAGACCACTCAAATTCTCACATGAAAGTACACAAAAATAGCGATTCTGCACAAATAAACTTGACACAGTCAACATCTGCGTATTCCCTTAATATGTTCAACATTTCTTAAAAATTAATTTAAATCCATTGAAGCTTGTAAAATTCCCCAAAATCTTCAAAATCATTGCAGGTTCTATAAATCTTAATCTTCTTTCTTCGAATTGTTCAAATCCATAGAAATCCTTTAAAATAAAATCCAAATTCTGTCTTAAATGTATTACTTTAAGTACAAATTATTTGAAACCCCTTGAATATAAATTGAATTCAACATATTTAATAAAGTTCTATGGAAAAACACGTTAAAATCCCTAGAAATCTCTGAAGTCCCTTGAAATCCTTGCAGACTTAATCAAATCCTTTAAAGCTTGTGAAATTTCACGAAATACCTTTAAAATCCGTGATATCTGTTAGAATGCATTAAAATTGGTAAAATCACTCAAAATCTTTAGAATAATTGGAGGTCTGATAGATTTAAATATTTTCTCCTTGAATTGCTGAAATCCGTAGAAATCCCTTGAAATAAAATTGAATTGTAGGAAATCCTTTGATATTCAATTAAATTTTATTTATTTTCTAATCTTCTCTAGAAATCCTTTGAAACGTTTAGTTCCCAGAAGTTTTTGAAATTCCTTGAACTCTTTAGAGATTTAATAAGAAAATTCTAGAATTTTTGTAAAATTCTGACAATTCTGACAAAATCTTACAAAATTTAATTTAATTTATTTTCCAAAGTTCATTGCAAATATCCTGAAATCTTCGGAAATTCTAAAAATTCTTCGAAATTCCTTGAAATCTCTTGAAAACTCTGTGAATTCCTTAAAATTCCCAGAAATGCTTGGAAATATTAAAAATCCTCTAAACTCCCTCGAAATGTTTTGAAATTCCTGGAAATTCGTGGAAATATTTTTAAAATCTCTTAAAAACCGATCTTAAAAGCCCTCAATTCTCACCCGAATAGTCTGACTCAAAGCGAACACTCAATGAAAATTACGTCCATCAGCATTCGTTAAGTAAAAATGTTTTTGAAATTGTTATAAACAAAATTACTGAATGAAAGTCATATCGTCTTCATTAATAAGAATCATCCGAGTAGAATTGTAGATAATATTTTGAAGAACAAAATAGGCTATCGATGATGAAGATTCAATAAAAATTACGGTTTTTCCTCTAAAGCGAAAGAATAAATACAAAATCTCCAATAACTATTGTTAAATAAGCAATTGCAGATTCAAATATTTTTCCTGGACTGCATATAGATTTCTCTTTTGAGATTTGTTATATTCAACAATGTGGCTATTTCTATTGATTTTATAAACTATCGAAAAATAGCGAAAATGCATGGAATCGTATAAAATCATTTTCAGTTTGAAGCATAGTTTTATAATTAAAAGTAAATCAATTTTTTTGAATAGTGCCGCATACGAACTCATTTTTACGCATACATTTTATTTTAATGATGACAAATTTCTATCAATATTTTTCAAGAATGAGTTATTGACTTTCAAAATTAGAAAATGGAAATCTCGCTGAAGTATTCTCAATTCCATTCAATGAATGTATAATGTCTGACCAAACCAGCTTTATCTACTTACACATATTTCTTCTAGCTTCTTTAATATTAGGCTGAAAACTGACTTTTTCACTGAATCCTTCTATATTTATAAAATAATTGTATTCAATCTGGAGTTTCAGAAATCAAAGTGTCAAATTGTGACACAAAATTGCACCAAAAGCCTTAAGGAGAAGTATGTTTCCAAAAATCAGTTTTTTAAAAGAGTGTGAAAAAGGAAAGAGAAAACCAAACCTACCTCACTGTCTTTTCCTCATTTTTCCGTTTTGTTTTATACTGCGGGGAATCAACATGTTTCAAAGTCAATTTAGATCTCATCAGGAAAATTTTTATTATAAAACCACTAGTAAATATTTCTATTGTATGATAATATTGATTAGAACTGTAGATATGATTTTTAAATTACTTATTAAGATACTAAGAACATGTTTTTTGGTATATGCGCTATTCTTTAATAATTTTGAGAACTTTTACACATATTTTCAATTATTCAAACAACAATACTCAGAAATTCCGAGACAATACTTTTTCTTATACAAGTTCAATAAAACTAGCAAAGGCTTTATAATATCTTAAAAGAACTCTTTTTAAATTAATTGCATTATTTCCCTTTCCCTACAGGGAAAACATCTCCATCAATTGCCTCTTTCTTTGGTTTCTTTCATTGCATAAAACTTTTACACCATCCCAATCAAATTCATGTCCTGCTTGTGTGATTTTATGCTTAGAAAGGACACTGTGGTATTTTTAATTTTTATTGAGATTTTTTTTTGTGTTCATCTCTCCTTATCCCTAATGGCCTTCTTGTTTGACCTATACGAGTATATACTGCATTGCAACTCCTATATTTAATTTTGTTAAAAAGGATAATCAAGAAATTAATTCATAACTGTTTTTGGGCTTTTTCCTTCACTAAAAGCTTACTATTTCTAAACGCAGTGTCTCGTCATCCCGAAATTCGGGATGACCAGTGCAATATTTTTCATAAACTTGGCTAGTCGCCCCAAATTTTCGGGTGGGGGCGGGAAGGCACCCCTTTGACTAGCCGCATAAATAATATTGGTCACCAGAAGTTATTTGAATTAGAAAAGTAAAATTATATAAACTCTAAAATGTGACAAAAAAAGACCTTTTTCACTCAACTACATCATTTTCAATAGTTTCTAAAAAAGTTCTATCTAGATTTCAACTAATTATGAATCATTGTAGGATCAAAAATATAAATACCTTTTACACACAAAAAAATCATTTTCGTTTATACAATAATCTTTAATTAATCCTAATGCATATTTATAATGTCTTAGACTCTAGATTTTCTCTGGGAATGAAAACTTAAAAAGGATATGGTAAACTAAAAATTGTCCTTTCCCCTAAAGTCGCACTATTTGTGAATTTATGTCAGAAATTTTTATACTTGAACAGTTTATAAGCAACTTTTTATTGATTTCTTTTTAACATTATTGATGAAAGCTGGAAAACCGAAAGTATTGTGATGTCCCGACGAAAAATACCATTTCTACACAAAATATTTACTCTAGCATTTCACTTCTGAATCTAACAAATTGAAAGAGATATGCAGATTCGTGAAACTGTTTTTTTTTTTTTGCTTTGTTTCAGAAAGCAGATTTTATTGGATTCAGTATTAGAATAATTAGAGGTGGCGTACTGCAGTCAGAATTTGAAAAAGTAAGTAAATACTATTTTTCTGCACTGCGAATATTAGTATATACCAGTATATATAACAGTATTCATTAAATGAAAACCATCGCTCTCTATTTTTAACAATTTAAACGAAAATTTCTGTGATTGATTGCAGCAACTGTCACACAACTTTTTTAGTTTTCAATTTTTAATTCATTTATAAATTCGGTTAGTTGAACACAACTCCAGTGACGTTTACATGAAAAATGTTGGCAGACTTTGATCGATCTTAAGCGCGTATGCACGGGGATAGGTAGGTACATAACGCTGTTGATATTAATTTATCGATAGCATTGTGTACATGATGCAAAAGACAAGAACTTCTATATGAAGAATCTGACGTCATTTTAAAAATATATTATCATCTATGTATTACTTAAAATTCTAAGGGGCCCATCATTCTTATTAATTTTCATTAAATAAAACAAGACCGAAATTAGAAATTCGACTCGACGGAGAAAAGTTTCACATATTATTTCAGTAAACATTTCATAATTCGTAAGACGAATCAAGTTCATCAATTCCACCTCTAAGACGCTATCTGTACTCGACAGCAGAGGACAGAAGCGGATAAGAATAAGAAGAATGATGCCCAAGGGTGCAAACCTAATTGTGTCCGCCTCACGCTCTTTTCTCGCTTCCTTCTTCTATTTTCTTTCACATTTCTTTTTGTACATCTTCTACTTACCTCGTTTCCTTCACTCTCGACTTATTGTCATTTTTGCATTTCGAGACCGAAACGAGGTAAAACTGAAGTGAATTTGTGTGTTTGAGACTAGGGAGTGGAAACAGAAGAATTGGGTGAATATACAGATACTCGGAAGTAAATAAGGGTGAATTTATGGCACAAGCATAGTACTTATATTAAACTGGGATAAATCCACCTTAATTGGCACAGTGTAGTTCAACTTGAATTTACGTAAATTGGTGTTTTCAAAACTCGATGCTGTAGGAACTTGATAGAAGAGGATGTGTTGAATATTGAATGAATGTAGGGAAAGCTGAAGTGTGTGTGAGAGGGGTGGGCGCGTGGGGGGGGGGGTTGAATTGATTGTTGAGCTACGAAATTCCTTTCATTTTTTAATTTGTTGAAACCATTTGGAAATATTCACGACTATGCATACAGTTTATAGCGTTCGACTAGAAGAGAATCTGGAAAAATCATAAAAAGCTCTAAACAGTGCATTTTTAAAAACCCTTTATGAACGCTTCGAATTTATAGTGAAAAGTCGAAATATTAAGTACTGATTTCAGAATGTATACTACCAAATGAATTTAAAACAGATGTTACAAAATTCTTGTATCGAAAATTTTTAAGTAAAAATATAATAAGAGACCTTCTTCAGTAAAATAACCTTAATGTTAAGAATTCAAATTATTATTACTGTTAAGTTCAACATAATCGTATATTTACCTATTATTTACATATTTTTCATTCAAAGCGAAGCAGTTTTAAGCCTATCTTGTCGAACAATTTTAAAATACAACCATTCTGAAGATAGATGTCTTTTCACTACCGTAAACTAGATTTATGCGGTACATATGTGAGGGGAAGTGGTGCACCATTAATTTTGTATTTAAAACGCGATATTGTTCCTTCTAGATTGTGCAACTAAAGTTCTTATTATTGTAAGTTGCAAACCTCTATATTTTTACCTAAAGGAAACAAATATCGTATTCAGAAATATATTCCCTTAATCGTCTCAATTACATTATAAACGAAAATTGATAAACCTTCACTATTGGATGAAAAGAAATTCATGTATTGTTTTTACCCACAAGAGATCAGGTAGATGATGTAATTTAGTTCATTCTAGCCCGGTTCAGTTTCTCTTGCAAAAAAACTTGGTCGAAAAGTCCTTAATAGAAATGGTGGAAAAAAGTCGGTCGAAATTCGAGAAAAATGTTAATTCTATGGGCCCTAAAACAAAAGTTTGCCAATAATCGAAGTTGGCCCTTGATAAAGTCACTGTGACTCGAGGCAGGAGGGTCTTTTTTTTTGACGAGTTTCCGGTCGAGGAAAACTGACGTCGAATCGATCACGTTCCCATCGGAGCACGTCGTGGTTCTTTTCTGAATGTGATTAAATCGCACGTAAGACTCGTGCAGGGGCGGCTCACACTCCCGCGACTCTGATAAGCCGTCTGATAATTAATGTCGGATAAGAGGGCTGAAACCCTTCGTGCTTGATGTTGGTGTGTTCAAACAACGGGCCCCACACACCCCGGCCTCGTTTTATATTATCGCGTCGACATCGCGTCTCTTTACAGATCCTGGATTGGTCCCGTCAATTTAGCTACCGGAGAGTACACTAGAGTGGTCCAAATTTCAAACCATGATGCATTTTTTTTTATTCTTGGTGAATGATCCCCCTTGATGTTTCTGGTTCCCGAGCAAAAAAAATTCTCTTCATATTCAAGTCAAATCCGTTAATAATAACCCGTGTTGCCGGAATATGCCCGAAAAATTCCAAATAACAGTTTTATCTCAAATTCATGCTATGGACTTTTTCCAAACTTTCTTTGACAACAATTATTATCATTCGATAAATTAAATGCTTTTAAGTATGTCTTAACTAATTGTTGTTGTTTCAACAATCACTGCGAGTTAAGTGACCCCGCATTATGTTTTCCGAGAATTGACGCGGCAAGAGGAGCCGCGGGGCCGGAAGGGGAGGATGTGCCTTCAATAGCGTCACGTTGCATCACATTGCGCAAGTTCACTGTCAGTGTTCACACGGCCCTGACTGTTTACGTTCGGAGACTTCGCTATAATTTGAAGGTCAGATCCAAAACAGTACTTAACTCCACGTCCGAGTGTATTTCTTTCCATCATAAACTCAAGAAAAGTTAGTGATTTATGAAAACAATGCTGTGATGTATTTATTTGTGCTTACTTTATGAGCACTTTGGTTCCTCATAGAGGGAGGCTTATTTTCATACAAAAAACTACATACTTATTTCATCAAGTTAGTTTTCCATCTTATACTACCTTTTACTTATTCCTATTTATTTGAAATTCTTCGATTATATAATAAACTTAGTTAATTACAATTTGGCCATTCACAGATGGACAATTGAAGGGGTTATTCAAGTATCATAATACTATTTCTAATTAAATATATTTAATACTTTAAAGGGTTCTAAATTCAGAATTGCTTTGAAGGCTCCGTATTAAAAAAATTATACCTAAAATCTAGAGATACCTGGAAAAACGCTGAAGAGGTCAAAATCAAAAGTTATTGGGTGGAAATCATTCCTTGAGCAATTCTGAAAAGGGGTCCGAAACTTAATTTATAAAAAGTTAATAACAATTAGATGTTTCTCTTACTCTTTTGAAAACTGGAGGCGGGGGTCGTTGACCATAAATCAACAATTTACTTTTTTGGACTACTCTAGAGTACCCTGCATAGTGCATAGTGAGCCAGTCTCCAGTGGAGCGCCATTGTTTGCAGAGGCTAGGATTCTGGCGAATAAAATTTCCACGGTTGTGTGTGCGCGCGACTATATGAAGAAACAAGTGTGCGGTCCTATTCGTGCGCTGCTAGAACACCGTCGGAGTCGGAGCTTCGATTTTTCCAGCGGACACTCCGAACTACCCGGATTACGCCGTAGCAGGTATCCTCGATAGTTGGGGCTGCGGTTAGGTTAGGTCAAATTACGTTCCTCGGCTGAGATTCGACGACTTTTGCAGCCGTTCTCGCGTGCCACACCTTCACTCATCGTTTCGCCCTGAAATGGTCAATCCGAGTCAAATCGTTCCAATCGGAATGAATTCAGGCTCCTTTGGGTTTGAACCTGTTCTGAAAGACAGGCATTGGATGCATTGCTATTGCTTGGGCACTGTAAGTTGGTATATGGTTCAGAAGAATTGTTATGTAATTTCGAAGTGCAATTCTTGATGAAATGCCCTGTAGATAAAAATAGGGCACAGCATCATGAAGGTTTAATAAAATAAAGAGGTAGGGTATAAACTGAAAGATTACTCGGAAAGTTAGAATTGACTCTCGTGTTTAAATTGAGTTGCAATAAACTGAACTTATCAAAGTTGGAGAAACAAACGCGTTTTGTAAAGGGCATCTCTCTGACTTCATGTGCTTGGAAATGCGTTCTTGCGCTCTCTAATCTAAATAAAAGTTATGAGATTGGTCTTATTATATAAAACATAATTTTTTCCCTACCAGAGAGCGATGCGCCTGTATGCCATCAGGAAAACTATTGTTTAATCGACAATCAGATAGAGGACAATCTGATGGCTTCACGTCTCGTATATAATACTCTTAAATAGGTTGAAAACTATCAGAATTCTCTCTAAAAGAAGCCAGGATGAAGACTTTTTTCAATTATTCCAGAAGATATTGCAAAAATAGTGCAAATTTCAATGCTTTTTAAACACTAAATGAAACATAAAGTTAACGTCCCAGTATTCGTGAACTTTGTCCCACTAATCGTGATGTCAATTTTCTTCCTTTATATTTAATTTGAATGCATTTAGTTTCCATTTTCTACTACAAAATGCGAAAAATAAATGAGATTTGTCATTAAATATTACTTTTAACATATTTTTTAACAATATATTCGATTACTGTGACATAACCTTAATACACATTTTACAAAGTTGCTACAAAAAAGTTGGAAAAATTTGAAGACATGTCATCTTTAGGAAAACAATAATAAAAATCAAAGGTATACATGTATATATTTTAAATAAATCAGCAGAGAAAATATTTAAATGTTTCCAATATTTTTGTTTCCACTTTAAATATGTTGAACCGTGCAAGCAATAATTTTCACAATTATAATGGTGATAGGTTGGCCTGTTTTTATACCCTTAATTGATCTAAAGGACACCAAAAATGTTTATTATATTAGATTATATTCAAATTTAAAGAAAACATTGAAACTTGCACTATTTTTGCAACATCTTTTTAAAAAATTGACAAAATAACTTCATCTTGGCTCATTTTATAGAAGAATTCCGATAGCTTCTAACATCTTTGATGGTGTCATACTTGTGATCGGCAATATTACTTCGATTATTTTTTGTCATTTCAGTCTGTGGTCGAGGATAAGATTGGTGTGTGTGAACATATAAATAATTGTTTTCTTCCCGACATAAATTTTGTATACCATATGTATATTTTTAAAATTCCCATTTCTTTACATTAGTTTGGGACAAGGTACAAAAAGACATCTTTAAAATGGTCGTGAAAAAAATTTATGGTCCGGAAAAAACCAGCAAAAAACTTGCGAATTTTAAATTGCCTGATCCTAGACTCCCTGGCCTTATTACTTTACAAAATTATAGATCTAAATATGTTCATTTTTATTAAATCAAAGAAACTTTCTTCAATTGACATATACATACTTGTTGGTTCAAAGACATTTTTTTTTTAATCGACTAGACATACTTTGGTATCCAATTTATTGAAATCAAAGACAATTTCTTCGAACGTAACAAATATTGTTTAGGGCTATGTAACAGTGTAACACTTATCCATTTCCTAAATTGCCCATTTTTTCTCAATAAACTCATGCCCGCATGAAGTCATATACAGATGTTAAAGTTTTATACATTGAATAAAAGGCTAAATTTTTATCTAGGCGCAAATTTTTTTGGGTCTAAAAAACTATACAATATTACTATTAGACTTAAATTTTGCTGCATATAAAATGAAAAATAATTCATAATTTATAATTGTATTAAACTGCAAACACTACTCTATGGTACTTTCGAATATTCTTTATGACTTTAAAGCTGAATTAATTAAAAAAGTAGTTTCTCTATAAATATTTGTAGAAGTAAATTCCAGAGTTTAAAAATCATGCCTGATCAGTATTGCTGCTTGGTAATTTAATTTTTATATCGTGTCTATCCCTATTCTTCTTTACTAGAAATCTGTATTATCATCGGAGATTGTAACGATGAATCAGAAGAGAAATCTTTACACACCGTGAAAATGGAAATCTACAATGTCGATCAAAGTTATCTCCTCTAATACAGAAAGTCTTTAACGTCTTTTCCGACTAGATGGAGCTATAAATTTCAAATTTTTTAAATTAAATTTTATTCAGAAAAAAGATCTTCTCCTTTCGCTCGGCTGGGTTTTGAACGCCAGGTCAACTGATTGCCGGTCAGGTGCTCAATCACGAAGCTACTGGAGAGATCGGAAGAATTCCTTTTCTGAATACGCTTTCTTTTGCAAGATGTTATGTTTCAATACAAGTCAATTTCACTAGAAATCTGTATTATCATCAGAGATGATAACGATCAATGAGAAGAGAAATTCACGTCTTTTCAGACTAGATGGACTATTCTTGTTTGACCAAATATTGCAATATACAAACCCGACCGTGTACAGGAACTAGGCTAAGTGCATCATTACTCGAGCAATTTCAAGCCGTTCTTCAGCGGTGTAGCAGGAATTAGGAGTTTCCGTGAGACGTTTTTTTCACAATTATTTTATTAAATATAAATTCCCTGCTAAAGATGATACATCTTTGTACATAATTTAAAAAAAAAAATCAATATGTTCAGTTTTTCCTGTGAAAAATAAATGTCAGGCTATTTTGCATGTAATACTTGTATTTATACTGCATTGCGAAAGTATAATTCATCTCTAAGTTTGAAAGCTTCTCTTTAATACGAATAGTCTATTTTTATACCATTAAGCCGTTTCCCTTTCGGCGAGCCTCTAGGGGTAGGCGTGACACTACCCGATTCGGGTAGTGTTTCTAGGTGGATAGTTTCTTGTAGTAAATAACCACAAGTGTGGGCTCACCACACCCACGACCGCCAACAGCAACGCAGTAGTATTATTCTCGAACGGTCACCCATCCAAGTACTAACCGCGCCCAACACTGCTTAACTTCAGTGATCTAACGGGAACTGGTGTTTCCAGCGTGGTATGGCCGTATTCATTGGCCTAATTTAAAACATGGACTTATCAAAATCCATTAACTGTAACAATTCCATTATTGAATGTACTTTAGTTTCCACAATAATTATTATAAAAAAAAATTTATATAATGTTCCGTGTAAAATAAAAATTTGTGTCTCAGATTCTGAAGTGATTGATAGCAGCACTAATATTTAAAAAAATCGATATTTCTTAATTCACGTGTAGAAGTTGTTTATGAATTTGTAACATTTTTGAACGAAACGAACCGAATAATAGAGGAAACTCGCGCCTGTACATTCCAAAAGGCGATTTCCTTTCCTCAACCAATATACGTGATGCGAGGCGGGAAATACATTTTGCCCACGCCCAAAAGAACACCTTTTTTTCTTTGGAGAAATTAATATTAGTTCACAGTTGATACAGTATGCTTGCAAATAAGAGAATAAAAAATGGCTGTGAAGACAAGAAAGTGCAGAACTTAATTTCTATTGACATTGCATAATTCCCATTATTCAATTCCGAGGAGAAATTAGATCCAGCTTAATTGCATTTCGATGCGAAATTACTAATTAACAATTAAATCCCCGTCTTCTGGTCTCTTTTCCTTTCCAATTGTGTTTTGTCTGCTGCCTCGCCCGGTACTATGATTTCATTCGTTGGTAAGAGGCTTCGCTATTGGTCGCTGGACCGGTGAATTGCAATCGGAGGCAACCAACCATCGAATCCCCAAAGGAATTCGACCTTTGTGGTCGGTCTGAGTGGCAACGTAAGCTGATTTTCGATTATTGAGATGTACAACTCTCGACACAGAATTGACAAATAGGTTCTCAATTCCAATTTATAAGGATCAAGAATCTGCTCAGAAATTCGGAATTTTGAAGCTTTCAGTTTGAAGCTCCTTAATTTAGCTCTTCCAATTAAAGGGATGTCGAAATTTACAAATAGAAACTATCTTGGTAAATACAGCGTTTAAAAGCCGAAAGCTCATTCCAGCGCCAAGCAATAAAGTCTTGTAATTCAGTAAAATATCAATTTTTCCATTAAAGTAGAAAGTAGCTACTTTTATTATCTTCCATAAAATCGTAGAACAATATTGATCCAATAGTTTTCTAAAGTCCCTTGACGGTACGATGTCGCAATACAAGAAATATTTAAAAGGAATTACAGATGAAGCCAGATATATAAAACGCAAAGGCAAAGTTCGCCCACTTCTTGTAGCTTCTTTTTAATTTGCTCGCGGTATGCTGCATGATAACCAGAAAAGCGTGCAAGAGCTAAAGGAAATCGAAGTGCCGCAATCCGACTCCCGCCATTCAAGAAACACCCAGATTTTACAAAATCGTCTAGCGGCTTCTGTTTTATAAAACGAAAGTGCGGTAACCGGGGATCCTGGCACGAGCGTATCGTGGTAAGCCGATTTTATGGGGTTCTCGTGAAAAATACTTCACGCTTGAGGCACTCTGAACGACCTGCTGACTCTGTGAAAGGCGACTGCCCGCAGTCCAATACGAATGCGAACTAGGGTCATTCGTGGGGTGACTCGAGAGGCAAGAAGGACCGTAAAATGGAAAGCTATACGTGTAACTTAACGATACAAAGTCGATGATAAAATGCACGCGTTTATCCAACGAAAGCACTATAACAGCCTTTCGTTGTGTCGCCATGAAAAACTCTTTACGATCTGAATTCTTGCCGCGGGTAGGTCAGTTATACATTATGGGGACAGAGCACCTCGTCAAAGATCGATCGAACTTCTGAAAGGAACATCATTTTTCATTTCAATGTTCAATTCATTCATTAGTTATTTCATGTTATTTTTTGTTTTTCAGAATTCACGCTCTATCTCTGTTGGTTGAATGTGGATTTTTGTATTTTTAGAGACGTGAGTGGATAAGCTTCTTATGTGCGAATTTGGCTTTCAGCTGGCAGGAAGCTTTTAATGGCAACGATGAAAGCTACGTTTATTATGGTACATTATGCATGTTTTTATTCTGTCAGGAATTTCGTTACATATATTTAATATTAATTTAATATCTAATTTTATTCAGTATAAGTTGGTTAAGCTACAGTATGTACGTGTGCACTTCAAAGGTTGGACTAACTTTTGAATGAAACTGTCGTGTAAGTACCAGCTTAAGACGTGATATTTTACTATAGGAAGACAACTTATCCAATTTCAGGTTCTCCGAATGTGATGAATCTCGGGCAAATTGTTTTCCCGTTAGATTACTGGCGTCAGTGTCATCTTCTTGTCCAGTATTCCCAAGGCAGCAATTCATCGAGTTCGAAGAAACCGATGGTTAGGTTTCTCGAGCCGCGGTTTCGTGCTTATCTAGTTCAGGGGTTAATCTCGGCGAATCCCTCCCACCAAGCGTTATCTCCTTCTAGGTCTGACCCTCGGGTATCTTCGGAAGACGAGCGCCAACCAGCGGCCGATGAAGACGCGATCACAACATTCCCAGTAGCACCGACACCAGCGAGTCTTCGACGCCACAGCCGTCGCCGGCAACTTTTCAACTATCCTCAATAAATCCCCAGACTTCCTTGCTCGGGTATCCTCACTATTTTCCTCACTTGCAGGAATTTCATCTCTCTTTTCATCCCATTGGAGAATTACTTTCTCTCTTCATCTCATGCGAGAATTTCGACTATCTCTTCTTCTCCTACCAGAATCTCATCTCTTTCCCTCTTGTGATCAGTAGCGCCCATTCAGAGTGCTGCGGAGAAAGCAAACGGCTCTATAGTGCTGTTGAGGCGGTGGGTTTGATAGAAGATTAAACAAAGAATTTTAAAAACAAAAAATAAACGGAAAATTAGTTTCCGACCACTTTTTATTTGCCACTCGAAAGAGTGAGAGGCGGGGGGGGGGGGAGGTCTGTTCTATCTTCACAAAGATTCATATAGGAGGGGGTCACTAAAATTTCGTAACACGTGACACTTCTCTAAATAATAGATAAAATTTTAATCCGTGTTGATACATTAAAAATCATTGTTATCGAAAAAAATGTAGTAGTTGTATTTTCAACTAAATAATTAAATTTGCAAGTCAAAAAGATGAAATTCTTAAGAAGAAAATTGAATTTTTACCTCGAAAGAATAATTTTCGACAAAAACGTCATTTTCAGCTCAGAGAGATGAATGTTCTATCGTAAAAGATGAATTTTGAATCCAAAGGGTAGAATTTTCAACCAAACAGTTGAGTTTCCGACCAAAAAAGATAACTTCAGCAACATAGTTGAATTTTCAACTTATAAAGGGAAAATTTTCAATCAAAAATGGAATAGCTCCATTTTCAGATAAAAAATTTAATTTTTAACCAAAAAAGAACAACATTTTTTCAACAGAATAGTAAAATTATCAAATAAGTAGTTTGATTTTCTACCAAAGTTGTCGCATTTTGAAACAAAAATATGTATTTTTGACAAAAAAGTTAATTTTCAATGATAAAACTTCTACAACAACAAAATTAATTTTTAACAAAGCAGTTCAGCTTTCAACCAAGTAGTTGAACTGTTGACCAAAAAGTGGATTTTTTAAGTAAGAAGACTAATTTTCTGCAAAAAAAGATGAATTATCAACAAAATTAATGATTTTTCAAACAAGTTCTTGAATTTTCAACTAAAAAGATGAATTTTCAACCAAAAATGAAACGAATTTTTATCAAAATAGTTCAATTGTCAAGTAAAGAGATGAATCTGAAAACAAAAAAATTAATTTCTAACAAAGTAGTTTAACTTTTAACCAATTACTTGAATTTTTGACAAAAAAAAGAAATAATCAAAATAGTTGCATTACCAACAAAAAAAATTTAATGTCTCACCAGAAAGTAGAATTTTTAACCAAACGAGATAAATTCCGAACCAAAAATATAACGGTGGACTTTTTAACAACAAAAAACTAACATTCAACCAAGAGTAGATAGATTTTTTCACTGGGTTCTCTTAATTCAGTTCAGATTTAAGTCAAAGTTATCTATAAATTATATCAATCTTCTCAAGAAAAAATAAGTGTCTAGAGAATTTAATCATAAGTATTCTCATACTGGTATCAAATAATTTAAACTCACTTTTCACTATTCGAGTGATGTTTACATGAAATTATATTTATATTTCGTATTTAAAAATAAGAGGGGATCAGCTTCAATGTCAGTTAACATTGTCAGGGAGGGGGGGGTCACCGAAATATCACAAAGGGGTGGGGGGAATAAAAAATCACTAAAAATAGCGTCACGTAATATGAGGACGCTCATAAATCTTCGATTGTTCATAACATCTCTTATAGCAAGGCTTTATAATAATCCCTAATAATCGACAATATCAACGTCCAGAAATGGATAATAACAATCGAGCAACGGATCATAACTTGGTAGTCCTCGATTACGTGTTAATGTATAAAACGTAAATCATTCTTTTTCTTTCTTCTCTTGTTTTTGGGCTTTGTTTTTAATTTTTCCTTCTCCCGTTTGCTTTTTACTATTACAATAAAAATCACATTTATACATTCAATTTTAAGGGCAATTATTTTTTAGCTTGTAAATATTGTTATAATAATTTGATTATTATGTTATGCTAATTACATTGTCAGCGACCAGTGCCTGCAAGTGCTGCATTTCTCATGTAGATTATTGTTCTTTAAACGTCTATTTACAATTCAAGTACAATTACAACCATCACTAATGGTCAATAAAGAACCCCTCTCAACGGTCAACAACAATCCATAGTAGAAATAAAAAACAAAATCTGAAAATGTTCAATTACAACCTTTAGCAACCGTCAAATACAACACCTAGTAATTAAAAATTACATAACCCTTAAACATGATCAATGACAACTCTAAGCAACTCGAAGCAACAATCTCTAGCAAAGGTTAATACAACTCTTAGTAACAGTCAATATAAACCTTTATCAAATATTTGAACAACCCCTAGAAATGTTCAATATTAACTCTTCTCAATTATTAAGAACAACCCGTAAAAAAGAATCGATAGAAACCTCTAGCTAAGGTAAACTACAACCCCATTTTAGCAGTACAGAACAATTCCAGGCTTTGAAATTGAGAACCCCAGGCAGCAGTCAAAAACTACTCTTTGTCAACTGCTCTAAACAACCTTTGTAAATGGAAAATAACAACCCTTAGAAACCTTAAAGCACAACACTTATTGAAATCACTTGGTCCTTAGAAGTGATCAATAATAACTCTTGAAAACTGGATATAGCAACCTCTATCAAATATTAACGCAAACATTAGTAAGTGTCAATAAACACTTTTATAAAGGTTAAAAGAAACCCGTAGCAATGCCCAAAAGTGGCCGAAATTCAAAATTCCATCAGCGTTGTGTCAAATTTGGTGTAAAGGTTTTATTTGGGGATCGCTGATTTAAAATCTGATGAAAAAACTTTAAAATTTTAAATGATGGTTCCAATTTGGCGGCCGCTGCAATTTCAAGATTTTTAACTACTTGCATGAAAATTGTTATGGGGAGGTTATTTTCCTCGCTGATTTTGAATTTGATGTCCGAAATCCTAATTTCAAAATGACGGATCTGATATGGCGACCATAATTTTTAACATTGGACGAACCTGCATGAAACTTGTTGTTGGGATTTTTTTGGGTTTGCTGATTTTGAATTTGAAGTTAAAAATTCCGAATGATGGGTCTAATATACTAGCCACTTCTTCAAAAGTTTTAGGCATTTGCATGAAAGACAGTATGTGATGGTTTCCAAGTTTGCTGTTTTCAGATTTAATGTCAAATAAAAATAATTCACAATCCTGGATACAATTTGGCGATCAGCATTACAAAATTTGCAAATATGTGACAAAATTGAAATTATGACCGCTAAATTAAACCTGCCATTTTGACTTTTTAAGTTTTGACATCAAATATCAAGTCAGCTACCCCGGAACAAATCATTTTACCAAGCTTAAAAGACATTTGACGAAATCTTGAATTATGAGCATATTCGAAGTTCTACTGGTCTTCCGTATGCTATCCTCGCTCACAGATACGTTTGAGACGAATTTCGAAGGTTTAAATGTCACATTCCGCACATGTTTCGCATATTTAAAAGCGGATATTCTAAGATACAAAACTTCACCATAACTATTTCACAACAGCATGTTTTAATTTAATTTTAGTAATTAGGAGGTGAAAAGTTCTTTCTGACGCTTGTGGAAAATTGTATTTTTCATTTGTATATCATCGTCTAATATATATATATATATAATAATAATCAAGGTATATTCATCTTGCGTAGAAATAGGTGCTGAACATGAATGTGTTGTTAAATTTCGATTTTCCGATGATTTTCAATGTTTTTTTGGATACCAATATACAAAATCGACGCGTGGGGCTAAGTCGACACCGAGTACGCCATCGTGCTTACACCATACAGGCAGATATACAGGCATACATACATACACACAGCCAGACAGGCACCTTTCTAAAAATCGTTTTCTCTGACTCAGGGGGTCTCAAAACGTGAAAATCCGATGAAAACTGACGAAGTCCAATTTCACATAAAACTAATACCTTCTCATTATAGGATGAGAATGTGAAAAATTTGGTTTGACAACGTATTAGGTTTTGTTGAATCGAGAATTTTGTTGGCTGCAATAATAAAAGTAAAAAATGGTGTCCTTCTCTTTCTTCAAACATTATAGTCAAATGTCGATATAATCCCAGGACGGTGTCTTAGGCCCACGATTTTTCGCTCGACAGATTTTCCAGCACTTCACATTTTTATAATTATTGATAAACACAACATCGCACTTTGAAATCAAAAGCAACATTTTGCAGCCAACTAAATTCTCGATCCAACAATACCTAATACGTTTTCAAACATATTCATTTTCAAATAAAAAAAAAACTTGAAAAAAAGTGTCGGCTTATCCCCATTCTCGCCTACTATTATCTAAACGTAAAAATCCCTAGAGATAAATGTCCAGATACTTACAAAATGCTTATATATTTGAAATTATACGCTAAATTTTCACAAATTGCGTGGTTGTCATTTTAGACCAATTATCACCACGAAGGGCTTACCAATCAAACAAATTTTGTCAATAATTATAAAAATCAGGTTTTAAAAACTTTCATTAGTCTACGCACGGAAAAATATTGGATTGAATGAACAAAATCGACAAAACTATTTTGCTGCATGAACAAGCTTTTTTTCTGAGCTTTCGAAACCAAATCTTTTATGAAAAAAGCAGTCAAAATTAATTGGAATTTTATATAATGATAATGAAGTAAAATGGTTTTTGCCCGCCACACGACTGAAACGATATTGTGCGCCACTGTTCGTGATTGCATCTTCCTCTCTCTTGTTCGTGTTGTATCTTTCACTTCCTCTCTCGTGAGAATCGCATCTCTCTCCACCTTTTTTCCCCTCTTGCGAATACTGTACCTCCCTGCGTCTCTTTTGCCCAGAGACCACCCAATCCTCTTCTTACTCCTTCTTCTGGTCTTCCGTCTTCCTCCTACGTCTTTCTAAAACCACCCCTCATCCTGTACGATCCTTCTTGCAACATCCTTTTGCTCCGCTACGGCTGCCACCACAACCCAGTTTCCTCGTGTCTCCTTCTTGCCTCTCATAGTAGTCAGAGAACGATGTATGGGTTGTACAATGTACCACCTAAGCTGCCCTCCCACATCCACGTTCTCCCCTTAAATTCCTGTTTCAAAGGGGTATTCGTGTAAGCTGATTTCTAGGACAACGTTGGAATTTTAGACGAAAGCTCCTGCTCGGACCCTCCAATATACGGAACTGACCCTCTCGACCAATCGAAGAGATTGCATTGTATTCCTACCGAAAAGTTCTGTTACTCTAAAGTGATTGGGTAATTTCTCATTATTGATACGTTATTCTAACCATGATTGCCACCCAATTATCGGAAAAATATTCATGGCTGCTTCCAGTTTTTTAAATCCTAATACTGAAGTGAAAAACTCGTTTGCCAAATAAAGGGTTTGTATTCCAGCTAATTGAGAGATTCTTACCAGGGAGAATTCAGAAAACAATTGTTTCAGTTCGCAAATAAATGGTCTATGAAGAACACATAAGTAGAATAAGTTCACTGATTCGTGAAACAAATGCTGAGGGGGGTGTAGAGATGTAGACAAGTAGTCTCTCGTGACAATTCAGCCTGGCAGTAAGCCAAACGGTCGAGGTCAGTAGATTTGGCTAATCTAAGTTGCTTAGCATCATTTCAAGTTCCACTCTTCCAGCTCATTTCTGCTTTGTCTTAACTCCCATTGCCCGACTCGCGTGAAATGTGCAGTGCTTCCAATCCTATTCTCATTTCAGCAAAAACTTAACTTCGAACTCTCGACTTTCATAATATCCATTGAAAATAAAATATTCAGCATTAATTTCAAGATTGTTTGACAATAAGTTTAATTCATTGTTTATCATTCATTTCATTGAGCAATTATAAGACAAATTTGGAAGTAATTTTGTTTCTGTTTGTCAAATTAGATATAACGTGAAATATAATATCTGGGACTGAATTAGATATAACGTGAATTATAATATCTGGGAGTGAAACGTAGCATGATACAAGTCCAGATCGAAGACAGTGAGGAAGAGGCAAACTTCCCGAGTGAAGTTATCGCCTGTACTTCACCCTGGAGGTTCAGTTACGATGATAGTCCCCTAGTGTCAGGATTGTCCATTAAAGTTTCAACCAAGTTTCTTCTGCAGTCTACTCGCCTTTAACTTCACGCAGTGTTCTTTTTCCACCCAGCCAAGGAAATTTTATTTGCCCTTGTTCTTTTCATTTCCCTAGCAGCGACCGCGACAACGGGAATCGAGTAGTAAATTTCACACTATTGAATTTTATGCTCCTATCTCTGAGCTTCTTTTAACCAAAAATTCAGATAAAAATTATTTTTTTGTAGATTTTAGAACGAATTATTTACTTAAATTTTCTTCTTCCTCGTTCTTATCCTTTTCCTAGAATATTATAATGAGAGGCTTTTACTTGTATTTCATAGAACTGGAGAATTATTTAAATAATCAGTCTCTTTACACTTGGATTTCTCTACATGAAAAAATTTCTATTCAAGGAATTAGCGAATTCGTTACGATGAGGCCGCATCGTTCATAACACGAAAAAATATATTCCGATTTATAGAGGGGCTTCTATACTCAGCCTGCTTTTTATATCAGAAGGAAGTAGAAACAACTTAGATTGAATGTATATTTTTAACTTCATTCTAATCGCGCACATTAGAAATTAAATATAAACGTATTCTTAAACATAGGATTAGGTGTTATATTGTAAGAGCTGAAACAGAGAAAATCGGGTTTTAGGAGAATGTGGCAGGAATAGAACACGGGTCTCCATGACGGCAGCAATATGATTTTTCACTTTAGTAAACTGAATTATAAGAATGACAATTGCATCGTCCATATGAATTAAATGTTAGGAAAATCATCAATCGTAATTAATATCTTCATAAGTTATTCATGGTTATGATTTTAATTTTCTAACGACTGCGGCATATCTTACGTACATTAGGTGACTTTAAAAAGTAATAAAATTCTGCTTATTTAGTCCATCTTCATGACAGTGCATTTGTTAACTTCATAAAACAATATTACGGGGTATCCAGCGAAATTTGGTTTTCAAATTCCTCGATTTCCCGGATCGAAATTAACGTCTGTCCTGGGTTTTCTTGTGATATGTGTGTTTCACTATTTCACCTGATTATTAGTATAAAAAGTATTGAAAGTCACCAGAAAAGTTTACAAGATTAATATTTTTTATCAGGATCATTATAATTTTACTAAGAGAACTATTTTAAGATCAATTTTCAAGAATGTTCAGATCTTGGCAGAATCAAAGGAAAATTTAGCACGGTTTTATAGAAAAATCTATTATAGTCTACAGAATAAAATACCCAAGAAAATGTTATTATTTACACTTTTTTCGCAATATTTCTGAATGTGTGCTCAACAATATTTCAACCTAGTATCATATATTAGATGCATATATATTATATCTTTTACTCTACTAGGAGCAATAATAAGGTAATTTATTTAAATTATAAAAATTAGATGATTGATTCTTGAACTTGTGAAAAAACGTGTAATAATAGAAGTTTCAATTTTAAACATTAAAATGTCAGACGATCTAATTATGAAAGTTAAAATATTGAACTATTGAGTTTTTTAGCGAAATGTATCACTTTTTTTATTTTTAAAATCTTCAATCATACAATTATCATTTGATCTGTTAGTGGTTGATTGTATGCTTAGAGATTTTGATAAAAGCTGAAAACTTTTTTATAGTCATAGACAAATATGAACAATAACCTTTTTTCAAAATAAAAAAACTATCCTACAGTTTTTTAAATCAAACTTTATCGATTCTGATCGTTTATTTCATGTAAACCTGTGAAATTTGTCAGCAAAAGCTGTAGATATAAATCTGATAAATAGTTCTTACTTCACAAATTTTTAGATCGGGGAAGGCGGCTATCAGTGGGTCGGGTAATTTTTTAAGTATCATTATGTTTTTATTTCTAAAGCCGTCTGGCGACAGTGGGTCAAACACAATATTTTATTTTGCACCGTATAAAAAAAGTTATTTTTTATGGAATTACAAGAAAAAGTATTCAGAATAGTCAATTTATGTAAAAATGTTATGAAATAACGAATTTAGTATTCAGTTTACGTTCCATAGGCGATGTAAAACCAGAATGTGATGCTATTAAGCTTTTCAAGTGTTTTAATTTATAAGAAAATTGTACGCGGTAATCACTTCGCCCACTGTTTCCTACCCACCGTTGACCAAATGCCACTCATAAGCAAATTATTTATACTAATTTATTTACACAATTTCCAAAATTATCTGTGTTATTAGATCTTCTAGTTGAGACGTTTAGAAATATTTATCATAAGCATACATATTTTTAAACCCGCCTATTTCCGTCTAAGATCAATGTTATTTTTTCAGGATGATCTCAAAAACAGTTTTTTTTCTTCATTTCCCTCATTTTCTAATTGATTTGGATGGTTTGAAGTTTTGGACGTAGTGTGTCTACAGTGGCCCAGTGATGGTTACGTTTCATTTATTGATATGAAACTTGCAGAAGACTTGCTGAACATGCATTCGAACTTGAATATTTCGTTATGAAAATTTCACAAATTATTTGGGACCATGAAGTGACCAAAAATGCCCTTTACGCTTAGAAAAATTTGAAATTTTAATAATTTTTTTAGTACACCAGGAATCGAGAAAAATGGCCTGCTAGCAATATCATGCTGAAAAAAATCATGTCTAATCGAAATCTCTAACTATTACAAAAAAGCAATAATTTTTAATTGCCAATAGATGTCAAAAACTGAAATCAAAAATTTGTTTGAACTTGTTTTCTATAACTCTAATAGATTTCCTAAATCATAGTCCAACATTTTTTTTATTCTTTTGTTGTTGAGAATAAGAAAATTCACTTGAAGTTGAGGCTCGTTAATCGACTTTTTTGCACTTTTTAATTCACAAATTTTGAAGCTGCACTCAGAATCATCCGATCCAATTTTTTAGGGGTCAAACTTTATTATTGAACTTATATTTTGGAAATATCGAAAAGCGTTATCCCTTTTCAAGAAAATCCTTTTTTTGACCACGCTAATATACAACACCATCGAATTTTCTTTAAAAATTATAACATTTTTGTATAGATTGCAGTGCATTTGGCGCTGGTCGATCGTCGCGTAGTTGTACTTGGCGTAAAAGGGGTTCCATTCGAGAAAGGAAATTTCATTTCTAGGTAACGTTATATGCCGAGAACCTCCAGGGCCATCGTGCAACTCCAAGGTAGACACTCGATCGCAGGAGTCCATTTGCGGTTTAACATAATGGAAATCCGACGCGCGGTGCCTTTGGCCCACCACCTCTTCCTTTCTCGCTATTTCGAACAAAATCCTCTCGGTTTTCTCTCTCGCTTCACATCTCTTGTTCACTTCCTTATCTCAGTTACCTC
Source organism: Andricus quercusramuli (assembly GCA_932178445.1). Taxonomy (NCBI): domain Eukaryota; kingdom Metazoa; phylum Arthropoda; class Insecta; order Hymenoptera; family Cynipidae; genus Andricus; species Andricus quercusramuli. The sequence goes on along the minus strand of CAKNXH010061990.1, from coordinate 209,789 downwards.
CCTCCCCCACCCTATCGAGCTCTACGTGACCACATTCATGAAATTAAAATAAATAAATCAAACCGGAGACTAGGAACGGTTCCTAGGCGCCTATGAAGTTCCCAACAATGAGCGAACATAGCAAAGTGTTTCCTTGGATCTTCCAACTTCTATCATTTTTCAGCGCGTGTGTGAAACTTTGCCAGAAATGATACATCCCTCGTTGTATGGATCTTCGAAGATACTTGTTGATTCTCTTTTGGTTCTTTTGGTCACAGTTAATAATTTTTGTTCAGCCTTTCTCGAATTCGCAATCATTTCTGAAGGCCAAGAGTTGCTCATCTTTTGATTTATAAATTTCAACTATTTCGTCTCAGAAACTCCTTCTTAACTTTAGAACATTTTCGAATTAAAAATCGACAAACGTATTCACAAACTCAAAATCTATGTCCTGAATTTTGCAAGGTTTTAGGCTTTGTTACCTTTGTGCGAGTCCTGCCTCGGCAGCTCCTGAGTATGAAATTTAAAACGGTTTAAATTTTCAACATTTACAAAAATGACTTGAAAATTCAGTCATTTGTAATTACGTGTAGGACGTTTTTTGCATTTACGTATGTTAAATTTAAAGTAAACTCCAAAATACTAATAATACAATTAAATGTAGTGAAATACATTGAGTTTAATGCATCTAAATGGAAAAATCTTCCAATATATAATTAAAAATGACTACATTTTCAAGTCCATTCCAACAAACAGTGAATTGTTTAAAAAATGAGCAGCGTTAAAACGTAATAAGAGATCAAAATTTTGTGAAGGCTACTTTAACGTCGAATTTGCAGCTAGGTAATTAACGACGGGAGCAGGAGACTTAGAAATTGATAAATCATATTCTAATTGAATGCACAATTTTAATACCTCATCGAGCCATTTAAAAAATAATTGAACGATTTCTTTCATTTATAAATTTTATAAGGCTTATTTTCTCTTTTATATGAAGTAAGTCCTTCAACTTTTTGATTATAACTTTTCTTACTTAACCTTTTCAGTATCTGAAGCGATAAAAATGCTACCTTTCACTTTGGGTTATGCAAAAGGAACGCATATCATCTGCGTGCTGACTATACATCGCCGATATGATAATTAGTCAGGGATGAAAAGGCGGGAAGTACGGTTGACTTGGATTGAGTTAAACTCAAAAGGGCTGGCACCTCTCGTTTGTCTTCTAAAATCATTTCAGTGATTCTCTGTGATTATTTTGAGACCAAACGGAAAAAAATCGCTGGAGGAATTGTTGACTAAACTTAATTTTTTAATTTCAATTTTATGTTATTATGTATATTTTCAGAAAAATAACTCCAAAGCGGGGCCTTTTCAGCCTGCCACTTAAAATTTGTCTTAACAGAAATTGTAGTTCATCAAATTCTCCGTAAAACTAAAAAAAAATTAATTTTTTGCTTCCTCATAGAGGAAGCTTTGTAATGGTAACATTTTTCAACATTTTTAAATTCATTCAATTAAACCCTCCCTAATTAAAAAATGTCTAATACAATGTTCTGAGCAAATGTCCGGATGTGTGTGTGTGTGTGGATGTGTGTGTGGATGTGTCGATGTCACGCTTTCTGTGAACACGTTAACTAGAAAACGGTTGCAGATGAATTGATGAAATTTGTAGGGCTTATTTTCCTCACTATTATCTTGATACTGACCGAAGGATTTCTAAAAATATTTATTGCATTTTTTTCTAGCACTCAATAATATTTTAAAAATCGGTTTTTTATAGTAAAACTTTTTTCATTTGCATAATTCAAAGTTGATGCAAGAATATAAAAGATTCCTTGGTTCGGGACGAATCGATTGACCTATAATATTAGTACATTTTATTGAAGAGTAGGGAAGTTATGGTAATTTATATATTTTGAAAATCGGTTTTTTATAGTAAAACTTTTCTCACTAGCATAATTCAGAGTTGATGCAACAATATAAAAGATTCCTTGGTTCGAAACGAATCGATTGACCTATAATAATAATGCATTTTATCAAAGAGTAGGGAAGTTACGGTAATTTAAATATTTTGAAAATCGTTTTTTTATAGTAAAACTTTTTTCATTAACATAATTAAAAGTTGATGCAAGAACAGAAAAGATGTGTTGATTAGAGACAAATCGATAATATTAACATTAATTTTATGATTTAATTTTAATTTATTTTAATTTAATTTAATTTTTAATTTTATAATTAATTAACATTAATTTTGTATGTATTAATCTGTACTATTAATACATTTTATTGAAGAGTATGGAAATTTTGAAATTGCATAATATTTGAAAACACGGTTTTGCATAGTAAAACTTTTTTCAGTATCATAATTCAAAATTGATGCAAGAACGGAAAAAATCTCTTGATTCGAGGCAAATCGATTGATCTATAATAATAATAATACACTTTGTTGAAGATTAGGGAAGTTCTGCTCATTTATAATATCTGAATCATCAGTTTCAAACAGAAAAACTTTTTTCATCGACATAATTTAAAGTTGATGCATGAATAGAAAAGACTTGTTGATCATAATTTTTCAAATAGAGTAATATTATGACAATTTTTGTGAAGAAATCATAAAGCTGGGAAAGGGATAGGGTGCGACAGAACTTTTCCTTTCCCTTTTCCAGCTCAAAAAATTATTGTTTCGAACGCAAGATTTGATTTGTCTGATTTGTCTTTGTATTTAAAACATTCGTTGTATTATTTTGTAATTTTTCATTTTTGGTAAGTTTCTATTTTTAAATTGAGCAAAATGAAGACTTTGGTTTGTCTATTATTGAAAAAAATAACTAGCGCTTCCTCTGTGAGGAAGCAAATACATTTGCTAACGGGAAGCAAAGTGCTCGTGAAATGAGCACCATATAATTATAAATACAAACAAAGTGGAAACACTTGAGATCGAATTCACATCTAGTTTATCTCATGCAGTTTAAGAGTTTAGGAGATGCAGTTAATGCCCTTGATTTTTATGGCGATATTTCAGGAATTATCGAAGCTTTTCAGATTTGTATGTTATTCGAAGTACTTTTGTTATTGTAAGAACAACTTTTAATGCAAATTGCAGTAGAAACGCGATATTAGAAAAAACTTTCTTCTAAAAAAACTTGCATAAAAGTTAATTTTGTAGCAAAAAAATCTAGATTTTCGTACCAAAAAATACAGCTATTCGTACCGAAATTTTGGTACACGTAGCCACGGCCATTTTTCAACATGTTATAATTTCGGACGTATGAGAGATTAACATAATATTTTCTTTAGATTTACTACAAATTAAGTCTGATGTGATCCATATCCGAAATATTCTTCTCTAAAGTGCACAGGAAAAATGTTGTTTTATAAAACTAAAACTAAATTCTTTTTTAATCCATTTTTCAGAAAATTATAATTTTCAAAGGCTGTATTTGCTAAGCTATATACTACCGTCGGATATTGTCGGTACGACCAGCGCGAGTTTCATTAAAAATCACTGCTGACTTTGAAACGTTATTACTGGTAAAAAAAAAGATTCAAAAACTTAAACAGACTGCTGGAAAGCTTATTAAATTCTGTTTGAATGACCTCTAACAGAGATATTTTTGACATTTTGAAGAGAATATACCTCGTGAGAAGTTTTAAAGAAAAATGCAAAAACAAAAAATTGAAATCAATAACACACAGTCTTTGAAGTCTCATATTTGATTTAAGCCGATCAAACACGTGTTTTTCGAGATACGACTAAAAATGTCCAAGTCTCAAACGTCCAGTTTCAGTCGGCGATTACTGCTGTCGGCCGCTAGAGCGGTGATCGCCAAAAATGTCTCAGATTTTGTTAATTAACTTACACTCGTGCTATTTGAACTCCTATCTTTAATTTATGCTGAGAAAACTTCAAAAATATTCCAGGGTTCTCAAGATATGAGAACAAATTTCCAAGCGCGCCTGCGTCAAGTTCCAGTTAGTCGGTCAGGTTCGTTGCTTAAGGGGGGGAGGGGGGGGAGTCCCACGTAAATTTTCATAAACAGAAGTGATTTTCCAGTCTTTTTTAATTTGTTGATGAAACTTTGTGAAAAACTTAGTATATATTCTCGCAATGTTTAGGAATAAAAACAGAGATTTACAAGTTAATTAAGACGATTTAAACGTAAGTCACGTGGTTTGTTGCGCACAGCCTCAACGTGCGCAACCACGTGACTTACGTTGAAAGGTAAGACGATTGTTAATCATAGTCCATTTTGTCTTTTCATTTTTCAGGAAGGCTGTGATGAGGGGTGTCGGCTAAAAAGGTTGTTGCGCAGGCGTGATAGGAGCACCGGGAAGATGCCGCCTTCCGGGAGAGACTTATTCAGGCCGTTGCTTCTTCTAATCATCGCAGGAAGCACCGCGGCTTTCAATTCACGACAGTCAGGTAAGAATATATTTTTTAATACTTAAGAATTCTAAAAACCTCCACATCATTCTTGCTTACTATCAACTGAGAAAATCTAATACAAAAAAAAAATAGTAAATTCTTAGGTACGTAAATCAATTTCTACACGAATTTTGGTATATATTTTCTATTTTTTCTATTGCCTATTTTATAATAGTTTTATTCAGAGGAAAAAGTTGATCCATTAAAAATCCTAAAACTTTGAAGATGAAGAGTTCGAAATTTAACAATTTCAGGAAAGCAATTTTCGAAATTGAAAGTAGTCTTATTTCAAATATTGAGGAAATATGACGTTAAAAAATGAACTAATAATTATATACATGTAAAATTTACAAAAATTCAGCTCTTGGTCTTAGTAAGTAAGGATTTTCATTTCATGTATTTCAAATGTAACAATTTGAAATTGTAAACCTTAAAAATTGAAGAATTAATAATTTTAAACGAAACTTTTTAAAGACTAAAACCTTTCTCTCTAAATATGAATAAGTGAAAATTTCACTAATTGAATTAGTAAACGTATGGTTCACTAACCAAATAGTAATATTTTGATGTTTTACATTTGAAATAGTAAATATTTTACTAATAAATTAGTAAAAGTTTTACTAATCTCAATTAGTAAACATGGTTCACTATTATTTAGTAGCTTCGCTTCACTAATTCATTAGTATCTTAGCGCGCTCACTAACGAATTAGTGAACTGCAACGATTTTGACCAATCTGAAGTCATATCCTCATATGACATTGCGTGCCACTTGATGCCACGCTATTTGAGGTTCGCATTGTTTTAATCCTTAAAGTACAGTTCAATTTTAAAAATCATTAATTTAATTTATATTCACAGTTGATCAACCAAAACTGTTTTTTTATCCAAAACCATCAATTTCAAACGCTTCTAATTTCTGATTGCTTAAGTATGTAAAAGTTCATTTAAAAATTCTTCAAATTAAAATGTACGCTTGAAAATTAAAATCTGAAATGGAAAATTTTTAAAGTATATATAACAATTCATCTAATTATTTAAGAAGGGTTAAAATACAGGTTGGAAAGACTATTTTTAAATTTGTAAAATTCATGGTCAAAAAATAAATGCACTGTTATTTCCACCACCCTGAAATTATCATATTATTGTTCTATTTAACTATGGCCATTAGACAAAAAGGAATTCAAGATCAATTTATTTATTATCGCCAACGGCCATATCACACTGAAAAAACCAGTTCTCGTTAGATCACTGAAGTTAAGCAGTGTTGGGCGCGGTTAGTACTTGGATGGGTGGTGACCATTCGGGAATACTACTGGGTGTTGTTGGCTCGTCGTGGGTGTGGTGAGCCCACACTTGTAGTTATTTATTTCAAGAAACTATCCACCTAGAAACACTACCCGAATCGGGTAGTGTCACGCCTACCCCGAAAGGGAAATGGCTTAATGGTATACATACATACCTGGCCAAAAACACAGCATCATTGAATATCAATGTACTTTTTTGTTTCAAATATTCTGTTTTATTGCCAATAAAACTTGCATGAATTTATTACAGTGCATATTCTTTGTATTCTAGCATTTTTTATAATCTCCTTGCAATTTATATTTATTTTGAGAAAATTAATTTTTTCACTGAACAATTAGTGGATTTTTACTGTATAATTAGTGACTTTTCACTCTTCAATTAGTACACACTGCAATGACAGGGATTACTAATTGCTTAGTGGAATTTCACTAATTTCACAAGTGGACAATTTCCACTAATCAAATTAGTAGTTTTCTACTAATCGTGAGTGGCCGGCTTCTCTCTAATTGAATTAGTGAAATTTCACTAATTCAGATTTAGAGAGTTGAATTCTAATATTTTCAAAATAAAAACCTAAAACTCAAAATTGGGCAATTCAAATTGTACCATTAAGTCAGTTTTTTTGGGCCCTATTCGGGTGCTGGCAAGCACTCGATGACTAATCTGGTGTTGGTGAACTTGACATACCAAAAACTTTTTCTAAGTGTCTCATCCAAATATTTTTTTGTATATATTTAAAAAAAACCAGGGAGTTTAAAAGTATCAAAAATGAAAAATAAATACTAAGAAAATACGTGTTTTCTCGTCATCAAGACAGTCTTTGAAATAATTTTTAAAGTCAGGCATCTATCCTGACACCGCATAATTCCCCGATAATTTTTTACACGAGTAGTATTCTTTTACATATAAAAAATCAATATGGATATCTCCTCTTTATCTTGAGTTGCTGCTAACTAGGAATCTACAAGGTCAGCGCGAAATTATTCATAGAGACGAAAAAGTATAAGAAAAATTGTGTAGGATCGTGAGTAGGTGGTTTCTATGCGTAGCGTTACAAGGCAAAATTCTGATTGGGCAAAAATGTATGCGTAAGACCAGCTTGAAAGAAGAACTCAACCCTAATCGCAAAGCAAATAAGATTATCTGATCGTATTTTAATAGTAAGCTCGCGTGACAGGAAGGATGTGAGATATCGTCGCTCGTCCACTATAGCCGTCGGTCGACTCACGCACATATATACGTACAATGTACATACTATATACGTACATATAGTACCGCGGGCTTGGGATTCCAATGGCTGACCTATAGAGGTGACTACTACTTCCGCTGGTAGACTTGTCACCTCATTTTAACAGATTTTCATCAGAATTACCTCATTTCATTCGAGAAAAAAAACGATATTATATTTCCTTACAGCTTAATATAATTATTGTTATTGAAGATAAAAGTTGAATATTTATACACCAATTTAAATTTCTGGATAATTGTTCTTGTGATCCTAATTTGCTATACAGCTTAATAATTTTTATTGTCAAATAATACCTTTTTTAAACTTAACCTAGGACAAAGAAATCCTTTCAAAGCACCCAGCAAGAAAATCGAACTGTTTTTGGTTAAAAGTTAATTATTTTCGGTTGAAAATTCTACTATTAGATTTTTGGTTGAGAATTCACCTCTTTCGGTAAAAAATTTATTTGTTTGGTTGAAAATTCATCTTTTTGGATTCAACATTCATCTTTTATGGTAGAGAATTCATCTTTCTTGTTCAAAAATTGAACTATTTTTTGAAAATTCAATTTCTTTAGTTGAAAATTAATTTTTGTAACTGATAATTTAACTATTCTTTTTTAAGTTTATAATTCAATTGTTTAGTTAAAAATTCATATCTTTTTTTAACAATTTATCTTTTTGCTAGAAAAGTAATTTCATTATTTGGAGCTTCATCTTTTTTTGTTAGAAATTCATTTCTTTGATTGAAAATTTAACTACTTTGGTGGAATTTCATTTCTTTGTTACTGAAAATGAATCCTTTTTATTTGAAAATGCATGTATCTTTTTGAAAATTTGTCATTTTTTGATGAATTCAACTGTTTTTGGTATAAAATGAAAAACTTTTTTTTTCAAAGTTCATAATCTCGGTTTAAAATTCAACTGTTCTGTAATAAATTCAGCTGTTCGGGATACAAATTTAACATTATGGATGCAATTTTTTTTGTGAACAGAAAAATCTTTCTTGGTTGAAAATTGAACTCTTTAATTTTTGGGCTTAAAATCAAACTTTTTGGTAGAAAATTAATCTATTTCGATTGGGAATTCAACTTTTTTTATATAAAATTTAATTTTTTTGTTTGAAATATCAACTTTTACATTTTCTGTTGAGAATTCATCTATTGTAGTTAAAAATTCAACTGTTTTGTTGAACATTGGTCTTCTTGGATATAAAATCAGGCCCTTTTGATTGAAAATCCACCTTTTTTGGTAAAAAAAAAGTCATATTTCTCGAATAAAAATTAACTGTTTTGTTAAACATTCAACTTTTCGCAATGAACTTTTTTGTCAAAAATTCAACTTCTTGGTCGAACGTTAACTACATTTAAAAAAATTATTTTTGTTGTTGTTGAGGATTTATAGTTTTCATGGAAAATTCATTGCTTTGGTTGGAAATTTTACTATTTGGTTGAAAATGAACTTTTTTGTTGAAAATACAACTGTTTCGTAGAAAATTACTCGTTTTGGCTTGAAAATTCAACAATTTCAACGATTTTTATTGTGAAAAATTCATTTTTTTTAGTGGTATTTCTAGCCTTTTTGATGAAAAATGCAAGTTTTTGACTAAAAATTAATCTGTTTTGGGTGGCGGTACAACTATTTTGTTGAAAATTCTTCTTTCCGCTTCCTCATAGAGGGAAGTTTGTAATGATCTAAATTCTTAAATATACTTTCTTAGCATATTTTGATATAATTCGACCCCAGGAGCTCGAAAATAAAAAAATTAGAAAATACCCGTGTGTGTGCGGATGTGTGTGTGACTAACTCTTATCTGTTCACCATATCTTGAAAAGTAAAAGAGCTACGATTATGAAATTTGGATGAAGTGTAGCTCCGATTGATATCCAGGTCTTATAAGATGTTGAGCTAGATCGACCATGTAGAAGTAGTTTTTTCTTGCGTTTAGAGATTAAAAAGGAAAAACTTACCTTGTTTATATAAGAAAAACTTTCATGATATATTCAAAATACAACAATACGATATCTAGCTTATTTGTTCGCGCCTCTGAGACGCATCGATCGACCAAAATGAAACTTTTATTACCTACCAGTACCGATTTATGAAGTTTCAAAAAACGGTTCATTCTGTTCATATGAGAAAAACTTTTTTGATATTCAAAATACGACAATATTATATAAAGTGTACTTGTTCGCCACCTTGAGACACATCGATTGACCTATTGATAAACCTTTCATGACCCACCAGTACCTATTCATGAATTTAAATAAAATGGTTTACTCCGTTTATATGGGAAATTGTTTTTGATATTCAAAATACGACAATATTACATGTAGAGTATTTGTTCGAGTCCATAAGACGCATCGACTGACCTATTGATGAACCTTTCATGACCCAGCACTACCGATTTATGAAGTTTCAAAAAAGAGGTTTATTCTGTTTATATGAAAAAAAAACTTCTTTGATATTCAAAACACGACAATATTACATGTAGAATATTTGTTCGCGTCCTTGAAACGCATAAATTGACCTATCGATGAACCTTTTGTGGCCCACCAGTACCTATTTATAAAGTTCCAAAAAAGAGGTTTATTCTATTTATATGAAAAAATTGATATTCAAAACACGACAATATTACATGTGGAGTACTTGTTCTCGTCCTTGAGACGCATCGATTGACCTATTGGTGAACCTTTTATGACCGACCAGTACCGATTTATGAAGTTTAAAAAATATTGGTGTATTCTTTTCACATAAAAAAAAATCGTGCATATTAGGAGTACTACAGTACTGTATCTGACATGTTTGTTTGCGTCTCCGAACAACGTCGAATGACCTATTGACGAACCTTCTGTAAACTCTCATGATCTAGCAATACCGATACATAAATGGAATAAATATGTTGTTATCTTGCTGATACAAAGACAACTTTTTTAATATTGGGAATACAACTATAATGTATATAATATATTTGTTCGCGTCTTCCAGACGCACCAATTGCCACAATTAAGAACTTTTCATGATCTACCATAACCTACCAATATCGTTTTTAAATTTTCCAACAAAATCGGTTTTCCTGTTTATAAGAGGATTTTTTCATATTGGGAACATAAAAGTATGTGCTTCATTTGATGTAATTGTTCGTGTCTTCGAGACGCGTGGATTGATCTTCTGACGAACTTTCGAAGACATTATTGATTAATCAATAGCTATTCAGAAAGTTCTAAGGAAAGTTAAATTGTTTCTATGAGGTTTCAATTTGAATTATAAAACTACCGTAGGTTAAACAGTTGTGTAGTGTAACAGAATGCATCAATTGACATTTTGGTAGGCCCTCTGATTTTCTGAAAATAAAATTTCCGGAAAGACAGAAACATAAGCTTGATTTAGAATTAGAATCTTTTTTTGTTAATGAAAATTCAATTATTTTGTTGAAAATGCAATATATTTCTTCATGAAATTTCAGGAATTTAAAGCGGTTTTTATTGAATTCAATAGGGTACCTAAATTACTTTCATTTAAAAGAATCTGTTGCCCTATTTTCACAAAATAATCAGTTAATAACTTGTAGTGAAAATACGTCCATATTCAAAATTCATTTGAGTTAGAGCGATCCGAGATTTAAAACAACATTCATTAACAAAAATGGAAAGAAATTCCCTAACCTACACGTAGCCTTTTTTAATCTTTAAAAACTATTTGAATTTATACGTGGAAATTATTTTAAGAAATGTTTAGCCTCCCTGGGATTTTCTGTGACATGGAATAAGATATTGATGCATGAAAAAAACAAAGAGAAATGTGCTATTTTTACCAGTTGCAAAAGGTCTTAAAAAAGATTATCGCATTACGAGCTCGTCTGACAGATTTACTTTGTACTTTATCAACCAAGCTCAAGAAGGACTTCTTAGCCGCTTTATATTGAATGGAAAGCTCTATGCTAGAGGCGACTTGCCAACAATATTGAAAACGTTAGCTCTGGCCACCTTTTCATTCACAGAAAAAGTATATTTATGCTCGCTAACGCCAAAGTTCTTATTTCCTCAAATGGTGTCTGAATTTTGCAAGAGTCTCTCGAAAATTAAAACTGATCGAAATTTTTTCGTATCGGAAATACGGGATTTTATTCTTTAATTTTAATTATTTTAATAATAATGTTCTGTGACAAAATCAATGAAATTGTAAAATATATAATTGTATCAGAATAAATATGTGGGCGTCCGCATGAATCACTGAACTTGAAGTGCATCACGCTCTAGAGTTCGCGCAAGACGCTTATGTACGCGCGGGAATAGCAAGCCCTCATTGTTTTTTTACAACTCTCAATAGTTTAAAAACTGTAATCGGACAACATTTTGTCACAGAAGTTTTTTGTTCAGTTTTGTACAAGGAATTTGTATGTACCAGAAATATGATGAGATCAGGATCACCCTGTATACTGTGAATCAAAAAGCATCTACAGTTGCCTAGTTTTGTAAGAATGTTTCATACACGGAAAAAATTGGTTGTTGAAATTTTGAATTACTGAGTCAACCACTCTAGTATAGGGCTAAACGTATGTCATAAATTGGAAGAATCGTCTTTAGAAACTTTGGTTGATACATGTTTAAAAAGTAGAAAGAGTTGTCGAAAGTACAAAATAATTTCAATGAAAATGTGAAGACCAGAGGAATAAAGTTCTTGAAACACTCATAAACTAATGCTTCGAAGCCAGTCAATGAAACTTTGGATGACTCCTAACGAGTCTTTAGAAAACAGTCTACCCAAGTTAAAAAAATATATATTTCGCGGTTACATTTACTGTATTGTTAATCACATAGACTCAAGCTTAAGCTATATTTATTTTTACAGATACACACGAACCTATGAAAAATCGAAACAAATTTTGCGGCGGGATTCGAACTACCTAACACCTATCGAACGCAACTTATTCCTAACCACTAGACCCCACGGCTAACTTAACACATTGAATATTTTGCAAAAATCCCAGTGAAGAGCCAAATTTAAATCCGCGCTCATTTGTTCATTGCCGGTGACCGCGACTCTATTCAGACTTATACATACACCACTTCACCTGAGCGTCACTATACGTGTTAACACAAGCATCCAATGTGACTGCACATTGTGAATATATAGATATGTAGAAGACAGTCAACGAATTCTTCGACACCTTATAAATCAGTTATTCGTTTCTGTGCTAGAGTTATTGTATTTCAAATCTTTTGGAATCTGGAGGACTTTTTATGAAAAATTGAATGCTTGTCTAGAACTTTGTCAAAATCTGCTGAATACAAATTCGAAAACTGATATTCCTAGATTGTGTTCCAATAATTCGATGACTTTTTTCACTTTTTCGGTTAAGTCTGCGGTTCTTTAATCAAAATTATACGAGATTCTAAAAAATTGGCCTATCCTAGAATGGTTGACTAATCAAGTCAAGTTTCGACAACTTATTTTTTCCGTGTATCTTCTATAAAAGGGTTTGCATGACCTGAGTTCAATGTTTCAATAGATAATTTGATAACAAGGGATTTACTTACATTTCCAAGCTTCTTCGATATTAAAAATCCCCAACTCTCCATCTGAACTCGTATAAAACTTCAATCTCGCATTTATTTCCAAAGAACTAAAGTTGAAACAAACTAATCCCCCGTTTCCTTGTTTAAATAAGACCCTTGAAAACGCGCATTTTTCGTCCAAATCCAAGTTCCGTAAATTCGAGGGACTCACCATGGAAACGGTTTTGTAAACACGAGGATGATTTTGTTGGAAAGAGTTAAGTCTGAGGATTCAGAAGACCTGGGAAAGGGCACGTACAAAGATCGGCGTGAGTAAGCTTTGGTTCAAAAGACTACGTCGATTCTCTCGCACGACTCGTTGGTTTCTTGTGTACACTCATATAAGATGCCTTACCCCAATGATAAGGAAGGCAAAAGATTGACGAAAAGGTAGAAAAAAGACAGAAAGAGTTGGGCGCTATATAATTTTTATTCACGAACGTGCCCGGCGGGGTTTTTTGAGAAGACCATAATTCTGCAAGACCTTTAAAGCGTCTTTGGCGAGGGCGTGATCCCTTACGTCCAGCTTGCTTTTGATCTTGCTAACTTGTCAGGGCAACTTAACCCTTAAAACGTCCCTCAATTTTAGCAAGACCGCGCATCTAACCGGCGGAACAAAGAGCCGACCTGGTTAGGCGAATGCAAGTTCTGCATAGTTTACCTCCATCGTCTACCTCGACTTCGCTTCGCTTTGCTTTCCTCGCAGCTTGTTTGAAGCAACGGTAGATCCAGTTGCGACTTTAGACTTTACCAATGCGAGATTAGAAACTGGGACAAAGCACAGAAGAGAAATTCATTTAGTGACATTTCTAGAGTTAAACCCATCGCATTCGTCATGCGTATACATTATACATTACACATCATCCCTAACGAAAGATGCCTCTCAGATTAGTCACATGTCTACGCCCTTTTCATTAGAGAAAGTTCAAAAGGCAACAAAGCCTTCTTTGCATCTGCCTTTCCAAATAAAGTACGAATCAGTGAATAGCGAGGACACATCTTGCATATTTTGAAAGGCTGTATCTCGTTGGCAAAATCTGGAAGCTTGCAAGTTGATATGTAAATTGTATAGCGCATAATTACCCTCTCAGAATTATAACCTTGTCATTTCGACACGTCGAAATATTGCTAAGCAAAAAGAGATTAATTAAAATGAAACCAAGCATGTTTAAAATCAACTTTCATTTTTCTTGATCAGGGTTGCTACGGGTCAGGGAATTCTGAAAAGTCAGGAAATTCCCACCAACCCCCACCCTCCCTCATGTCAAACAACATAAGATTTGCTCATTTTTTTGCTGGCTATTCATATCTTGTAGTTAAAAATTGTATTCTTTTGTTGAAAAGACATTATTTTTGGTTAATAGTTCAACTATTTCGTTGAAAATTTGTCTTTATTGGTTGAATTCAACAGTTTTTTGTATAAAATTCGAATCTTCTTTGTTCAAAATTTATACTTTCGCTTTAAAATTCAATTGCGTTTTAGTGAATTCTTCTTTTTGGGATAAAAATTCAATATTATGGTGGATTTTTTTTCTTCATTAACCGAAAAATCTTTTTCTTGGTCGAAACTCAATTTTTTTTGGAAAGTTCGCCTTTTTGGTTCAATAATTTATCTGTTATCGTAGAAATTTGATATTTTTGGGCTGAAAATCCAACTGTTCAATTGAATTATCTATGTTGGTTATTCAACTATTCTTTTGTATAAAATTAAAATCTTTTTTGGTTGAAATATCAACTATAACATTTTTCGCTGAGAATTCATCTATTTTGTTTGAACATTCAATTATTCAGTTGAAATTGAAACTAATTTCTTAAAAATTCATTTATTTAGTTGATGCTTCATCATGATAGTTCAAAAACCTTCTCCTTTTTTTTGGTTAAAAATGTTACCATTTCAGTAAAAAAAATGTAATTGGAAATAATTATTGTAACATAACATTTAACTATTTCATTTTCAGTGAATACTTTATCTTTTTTAGTTGAAAATAATTGTATTTTGTTGAAAATTCACCTTTTTCGTCGAAAAATCAACTAGAAATATTTTGTTTAAAAAGTTTCATATTTTTCAGTAGAACATTAATCTTTTTGGTTGAAAATTGATTTTTTTGGTTGAAAATTAATTTCTTTGGTTGAAAATTTATCTTTTTGGTGGAAAATGTATTTCTTGGTAGAAAATTCATCTTTCTTGGTTAAAAAATTGATCTATTTGCTTGAAAATTAATTTTATTTTGTTGAAAATCAATTTTTTCGACTTAAAATTCAACTATTCTTTTTCAAGTGTAAAATTTAACTGTTTGGCTGAAAATTTGCATATTATGTTGAGAATTTGTCTTTTTTGATGAAGTCGACAGTTTTTGGAATAAAATGAAAATCGTTTTTGTTAAAGATTCATATTTTCGGTTTAATATTAAACTGTTTTGTACTAAATTAATCTGTTCGGGATACAAATTTAACATTGTGAATTAAATTTTGTTCTCCATTGATTGAAAAGTTTTTCATGATTGATAAATTAAACACTTTTATTGAAAATTCGTCTTTTTGGTGTAAAAATTCATCTATCATTCTAGTAATGTCATGTTTTTTGGCTAAAAACCAAACTGTTTGTTGGAAACTTAATCTGTTTTGGTTGGGAATTCAACCGTTTTTGATTTAAAAAAATTTAATATTTTTGGTTCGAAATATCAATGATCACATTTTTCGCTCAGAATTCATGTATTGCGGTTGAAAATTCAATTATTTAGTTGAAAGTGGAACTGCTTTGTTAAAATTTTCATTTTTTTAATCGATGTTTCATCATTTTAGTTCAAAAACCTTTTTTTGGTTGAAAATTGTAATATTTCAGTGACAAATTTTTTGTTGTTATTGAAAATTAATTATTTTAACATAAAATTGAACTATTTCATTGTCGGTAAAAAATTTATATTTTTCAGTTAAAAATTCGTGCATTTTGTTGAAAATTCATATTTTTTGTCGAAAATTAAAATATTCGGTTACAAATTAATTTTTTGTTGTTGTTGAAGATTCATTATTATATTTTACAATTAATTCCTTTGGTTGAAAGTGTAACAATTTTCCTAAAAATATATGTATTTTATTTCAAACAATTATTTTTTTTAGTAGAAAATTAATCTTTTTGGTATAAAATTCATTTCTTTTGTTGAGAATTCCACTATTTGGTTAAAATTTTGTCTTTTTGGATTAAACATTCATCTTTTATGCTGGAAAAATCATCTTTCTTGGCTTAAAATTGAACACTACTCTTGAAAATTCATTTTATTTGGCTAAAAATTCAGTTTTTCAACGGTAAGTTTAACTATTCTATCTTTTTATTCGAAAATTTATTTCATTGGTTGAAAATGTAACTATTTTGTTGGAATCCCGTTTTTTTTTGGTTGAAAATTTTTATTTTTATTTACAAATTCATGTATTTTGTTGAAAATTCGTCTTTTCTTAAAACATTCATCTTTTTGGTTTAGGATTAATTATTTTGGTTAAACACTTATTTATTTATTTTTTTGTTGTTGAAAATTTCACTATTTTCTTGAGCATTTGCTCTTTTTCGTTGGAAATTAATTTGTTAAATTCAGAACGTAATTATTTCATGTTTTCATAAAAATTGATATTTTCTAGTTGAAAATTGATTTATATTTCCTAAAACTCGTCTTTTTGGATTGAAAATTCAATTAGTATAGTAGAGAATTCCTATTTTTCTGCTAAAAATTCAACTTTTTTGTTTAAAATGCAATACATCCCGGTTGTCTCATTTTCATGTGTAAGATATTCCACCCCCCTCTCCCAATCACTCATGAGAAACAGTAAAATACCTGAAAGAAAAATTTACAACGGTCAGGGAAAATGAAAAATTGGTCTGGGAAAAGTCAGGAAATTCGAAATTTAGAAGTTCTAGCAACCCTGTTGATGGTAGTAAGGTACCAACCATTGAAAATTGACGCTGAGCTCATGCTTTCTATCATTCTGAAAAGGGAACAGCGGTGGGATGACTTCGTGCCAAAATAGTAGTGCACGAGAAAAATGGTCTCGCATACTTGGCGGGCAGTGGACTGTGACAAAGTACCATACTGGCAAGAGTCCTTCTTGTCGAGAAAGTTTACATTCCCAGGAATCCCGGAGCGTGCCTGTTTCTCATCGAGGAAAGGTCGAGCCACTCAGAAAAGTCCCTCGGGATCTGGGGAGCTCGCGCGAAGTTAACTAATCACCTGGTTGATGGCTGAGCGCCATCATGCGCGGCTGGAAGATAGGCGATTTCTTCTTAAGCGGTCGTTAAGCCTCCGCTCTGGGATAATTCCGTCAAAGCTAGGGGACCGAGAAGATTACGGGAATTTCCAGCAACCCTCGCGCCAAAACTTGAGTCAATCTGACGATTCATCGAATGATGGAATCGACAACTCGCGCCTCCTCGCGAATTTCTTTTCGAATCAGAATATTAAGAAACTGCCTCGTCTTCATCCCTTCAGCCCAATTCAAGCCCCTGTAACAGATAAACATATATTGTGGGGAATCGTGCCACCCTCGGTACGAAAAGTCCAATCCACTCAAGTAATATCGCATTCAGCGAAAGTCGATGCAATCTCATCTGTCAGTCACGTGACGAAAGGGAACTTTCCTCCAGACGTGTCGATGTCGTTGCGGCATAGTCAAGACCTACTTTCAACTATTATTCACTCTAGGTTTGACGTTTGACGGGGAGGACTTTCCCTTTTTCGGGGTTTATAATCTTTGTGGTTTAGAATTGGATGTGCAGCACGTTTTGAAGAAAAATTTATATCTATATTGGAGGGTGTCAAATAAGGGTGGTCGAGATAAAATTTCTTGCAACTGGGCAAACCATCACCTTAATTTCTTAATTACTGAAAATATTGGCTAATTACACTTCCAATTCCACAGAAAAAATATTATATTATGCAACAAGAGAGGAACGTAGGCGATTTCCGGCGAGTGTAATCAGACGAGGTGAAAATCGGCTCTCTCCCACGTAGCATGCGATACTTTTTTCCGACATCACTAAATTGCCATATTCACATGCGTGCAATGGCATGTGCAAAATTGTGTATTTTTAATCAGTGGCGGGTGCGTGTGTGTAGTTGGCTACGCAGGCGCAGTGCTTCTTCATTACTTCCTCTGACAGCTCTATTACTTCCGGAGGGAGTAATGGTGACGTACTGCACATGCGTTGTCAACTGCGCATGCACACTTAAGGAATATGGCCATTTTAGTTACGCCGGAAAAAATTTTCATTTCGAACTAAAAACGGAGACAACATTATCGAAACAAATTTGAACAACAGTTTTCGAATACAGTTGATTTTTCAACCCGAAAAGTTTAATTTTCGACAAAAAATCACTTTTAGCCAAGATAGATGAATTTTCAACCAAGAAGGATGACTTTTCTACCAAAAAAGATAAGTTTCGAACCCAAAAGTATCAATGCTCAATAAAATACATAAATTTTCAACCAAATATGTGAATTTTCAACAAAAAGATCATTTTTAATCAAGAAAGATTAATTTTCAACTAAAAACGAGAAATTTTCAACAAAATAGTTAAATACTCAACAAAAATCATGATGTTTTAATAAACAGGATTATTTTCATATCAGAAGAGACGAATTTTCAACAAAAGAAATGCATTTTTTCAACAAATAGTTGTTGGTGGAATGGAATAGTTGACTTTTCAAATAAAAAAATTAATTTTCCACAAAAAAAAGCATTTCCAACAACATAGTTTAATTTTTGAATAAATAGTTTAATTTCCAACCAAAAATGTGAATTTTCAAGAAATAAGTTAATTTCCAACCGAATAGTCCAATTTTCTACCGAATTTTCAAATTTTTAAGCCAATAAGACAAGTTTTCTACAAAAAAGTGGAATTTTTAACCCAAAAATATAAATTTTTAAGATAAAAGTTATTTTACGACCAAATGGTTGAATTTTCATCTAATACGATTAATCTTTAACGAAAGAATGAATTCTTCAAATTTGAATGCAAACAACAAAAAAGACGAATTTTAAAATATATAGTTGAATTCTCAAACAAAACAGATTAATTTTCAGCCAAGCAGTTGCATTTTTAACCAAAAAAGATGAACTTCAAATACAAAAAAAAAATTAATTAAAAAAAATATAGTTGAATCTTCAAACAAAACAGATTAATTTTTAACCAGTCAGTTGCATTTTCAAACAAAAAGGATAAACTTTTCAACCAGCAAGATTAATTTTCTATCAAAGAGGACGAAGTTTTAACAAAATAAATGAATTTTTAACAAAAAATGGAATAGTCTGCTGTCCAAAAGTGTAACCTATTAAGTAACATTTCCGATAGAGGTCATTTTCTCGTGCATAAATTCTGGAAAATAGCCTTTGCGACAAATAGCACTTGCTAGGTAATACTTTTGGACAGCAGTAGTTTCATTTTCAGTCGAGAAAATTAATTTTCATTTTAAAAAAACGAGTTTTCAGTAGAATAGTTAAATATTTAGCGAAAAAGTTATTTGAATGTACAACTAAAAGGACTTATTTTCGACCATATAGTTCAATTTTTAACTGTAAAAGATATATTTTCAACCAAAAATAGAATAGATGAGTTAAAAAAATTTATTTTCAAACAAAAATTGAATGAATTTTTAACCAAGTAGTTGGATTTTCAGCAAAATAGTACAATTTTCATTCAAATAGTCGAATTTTTAATCAACCTTATTAATTCCAAACTCAAAATATAATGGTAGACTTTTCAACCAAAATATTGGCTTTTAACCAAGAATGGTTGGATTTTCTAATTGGGTTCTATATTAATTCATTTCACATTCAAGCGAAGAAACGAAAAAAAGCGGAAGTTTTTTTAAAAACAGGTACAAAAATAAGAATTCTTGATAAAAGGGGAAAAGAGGAAAACAGGAGAAAGAGTGTGAAGTCTGAAATATGAAAGTGATTTTCAAACTTAATAAGTTATTATGTAGCCTTACTGATGCAGAGCCATATTTCGCGAAATTCACAAAGTTTGTTGTAATTTATCATCGGGAAACGTACTAAACAATGTTCTCAAATGAAGAGAAATGTCTAAAAAGTTTAATTAAAAGTGTTCTCATACCGGTGTAAACTATTTTTGACTCATTATTCATTGTTCTATTGACGGTCATGTGAAATTACATTTTCAAGATGAGTTTGTAAGAATATAAGCTGAAACGAAATTTAAACCCTAGTTTTTTCCTCTTACTAAGTTTTTATTGCTGGTAAAATCTCTAATCTCATTAATCTTTGATGGCCACTTAACTATTTGCTACTGAGCATTTTAGGTAATAGATTCAGTGAATTAATTATGTGCTTTCAAGTTTGAATTCACTCGGGATATCTATACTATACATATATACATTATTTGGCGGTTTAGGATTGCCTCGCTTCGAAATTTAAGAGATACTTAAGTCGTGATCTGCGAATCAGATTGCTCCTTTAGGAGTTCGAACCTCACTTCCATGTTAGATAAAGGTGGTGCATCCGGACCTAAGTCTCTTTATCGTACGCTATTCCGATTATAGCTACCTTGAAAATCAGTTGCGGCATTCTCTTGTTCGACGAAGCTATAGTTTCTCAGTTATTGATCCTACAGAGCGAGAAGACCTTAACGGGATGATGCAAACTTCTGCATCTTCAAATTAATTGAGTCTATTGATTAAGATTATATTTCTTACTAAATTTGATAACTCAAAACTTACCTAGAAAGTAGTTAGTTAAAAAAGTGACGCAGCTCATTTTTCTCTCAGGCTTAAGATGGTTACAGCCCAATATGTCGGAGGAAAAATTGTCACTCGCT
Source organism: Andricus quercusramuli (assembly GCA_932178445.1). Taxonomy (NCBI): domain Eukaryota; kingdom Metazoa; phylum Arthropoda; class Insecta; order Hymenoptera; family Cynipidae; genus Andricus; species Andricus quercusramuli. The sequence continues at coordinate 189,470 of CAKNXH010061990.1, read as the reverse complement.
CCAGAAATGCGTTTCGGGTGTGCTTGCTGGGTGTTCGGTAGAAGCAGCCACTTCTGATTGACAATCCTAGAGTGTCAATTTGATTATCCTGATAATGAGTCCAAAACACCTGTGGATATTCAAACAGATATTAACATTATGGTCTGCCTGACCATGAAGAAAAAATTATGGGTTGTACTTGGTACTATCTAGAAAATCAAACTGACCATCTAAATGTTGACACTCCAAGCTTGATTATCCATTTTTCTCCGTGCTGTCATGGACGCATTTTTTGTAATACTATCAAGTGATCTGCTAATAGCAGAGTGCCTCATTTGGCATGTTGGTCAAAACCTTATTTTTTACCCCGCCATCCACGAACTTGGTTGAGCCATGTGCATGATGGGGGGACGTACAGCCTGAGGTGGAACCCGAACCTACAGAACTAGGTAAAAGTACCTAGAAAAATTTCCAGAGGTACCGGCTCAGGGATCGAATCCCGGACCTCTAACGTGAAGTCGGAGTGCCTAACCACCTAAGCCACTATTACTATTAGATTATTACGTATAATAATCTTTAAATTTATTCATTCACTTCGGCTTTATTCAAGCTCCTATGTTTCCGCTCGCTTTTCGCGTTTTTTTTTTCTCCTGACTTTTCCTGTCATGTCAATATGACAGTTTTTTGATGTAGTTGACATAGTTGATTTTCAAGTTATTGATTTTGCACTTCAGATTAAAATGATTCAATTTTAAAAATCGTAAATTTGAAAATTAATTATTTCTCGCAACTGAGTTTTAAGATCCTTATTTAACAATGCTTCAGTTTTTAAACGAAGTTTAGAATTGTTTAATTTGTAAGTTTGAATTCTTTATGCTGATAGTTTCTAATTAGAAAGCATATTATATTAAAAGTTTTTAGAATAATTAAACTTTAAAGGTTCACAGTATTTCCAATTACATTATTTACTTATTAGTAATATAGTTATCATCTGTCAAATTTCTATCATTTCAGTTTAAAATTATATTTTTGAACGCGAAATTCTAAAACAGTTAATTTCTGAGGTCTTCAAACTAAAGCTTTTTTGGTTCAAAAGCTTGGTTTTGGAAATATTTGTTTGAGATTTCTTAATTTTTGGAGGTTTCAAATTTCACAATGTTGTAGTTTCAAATTCAATATTAGTCAGTTTTAAATTTAGTAATTTTGGATTTAAATATTCTAAATGGTTTGGTTTAAATTTTAAATCTACAAAATTGTCTGGCTTTTTAAATTCTTCGAAATCATGGAATATCAAGTTGAAAGACTGGATAGTGGCAATAATTTGGAACAATAATTGTTCCAAAATATTAAACATTTCAAACTCGACTTACGAAACAACAACTTCGAATTGAAAGGCTTAAAATTTTAAGATTTTCAGTTGAAAACTTAAAAAAATTAATCATTCGAAGTTGGAATAGTACATTATGTAACAAGTGCGGGAAGTCTTCCTGCTCGTGTCACACAGGATATTTTTTGCAAAAAATGCATGAAAATTGCAAGTCTTGACGCGGGTAGTGAGGTCCAGTGACGATGTTTCAGGTGGGGAAATGAGGTTGTAAACATACCAGGTTGTAAACCTTTTATACACAAAGGTATATTTCTCCAACAATTTTGGTGGCAACAGTTTTTCGGTAACTGCTTTAGCTGCAGCCCGAATTTTTGGCGGAGTACCCGGCAACTTTTTTCCAAATTAGTATTCATATTTAAGTTGACAATAAATGATACTGGTCGGATGCTTGACTGCTTTTCATGAAAACATATCGATGGGTCCTAAAAGAAAGTACGCAACTCACGGTGACTGATAGAATCTACGTAACTCGCGCTGACAAATAGAATCCACGCAACTCGTAGGGATGAATAGAAAATACGCAACTCACGGTAGCGGATAGAAAGTACGTAACTTCATTTTTTCGGATTTTAAGTTACCGTCAGAAACTGTCGGAGTGTGTTGAAAGCCGCGTAAAAAACAGTTCAATTTTCCTTTTGATTGATTTAAGGCGTATTAATCACTAAATAACAAATTCACGCAACTCGTTTTTGCAAGTGGATTCTGTAATGAAAGTACGTAACTCGGCTAAAATAGTTCTGCCTTTTACCGTGGCGCCAGTTTTGCTGTCATTGACTTGCATGGATTTAAAAAAAACCTAACCTCAAGCGGAGTAATATAATCGGGTGTTATGTAGATCAATATTTAGAATTTATGAATATTTGTGTATTAAAGACGAAGCTTACATAATATGAAAGTCCTAGAGGAGAAGGAAAAGTCGATTGAATTTGAAGCACCTAAAAAGTTTGAGGTCAGCTCAAACAACACACTATTGAAGTTTCATAGAAAACATCACTAACTGTTTAAACATAAAATTCAGGTTATACTTTATTTCACGAGGATTATAGAATCACTAGGAAGACTTTATAATATCTGAAATAATTACACTTGAATTGTGAAGACTAATTAAACTTTCAAAATGGTTTCCTAAAAACTTGCATCTTCTTACTTGCCCGGTAAGCCGCGTGATGGCGCCACATGCCATGTGAATATTAATTCCCGAACTAACTCAAGGCGAGCGCTCTTAAATGGTGCAAGTGCGGAAATATTTCCGCACCCAAAACAGTACTGGAATGTTACATTCCCACACGCTAATCACACAGTAGAAGAATCTGGAACTTCGCACACTCTTTACGGATACGGAATGTGGCCATTTTCCTGCATGTATTGCAAAAAATAATTTATTGGAAAATTTCAATAGTGAAAATGATACCTTAATAACTGAATACATTCTTCAATTTCAATAGTTACAATTTTAGAGTTCTGAGTTTTCATTTAATGTTTTAATATTACAATTCTTGGTGACTAAACTTTCTCAGTTTTAAATAAAGTTCGGATTCGTTGAATTTTCAATGTTCCGTAGTAGATTTTTTTTTTCATTTTTAATGTTTCCCATTTAAAATTACTTTTTATTATTTCGATTTTTTCAGAATAATTCAATTATGAAGGTTTATAATAGAAAATTCATTCATTTTATGTGGTGTAAATGACGGTAAATTTATTTGTATACAATTTCATTTCCTTTTGAATTTTAAACGATCCAATTTTCAAAACTTTAATATGAAAATATTCAATTTTAAACGTTTTGAAATTGTCCTATTTTCGACACTTCATTTTGAAATCATTTAGTTCCAAGATTTTTTAATTAAAAATAAAATTGTTCAATTTTTAACGCTTTGAATTATAAATTGTACTAAAATTTATCAATTTTGAGAGCCACTGATTAAAAAAAAATCAATTGCAAACTTTTTAATTTCAAATTATTAAATTTTAAACGCTTTTATTTAGAATTGGTACACGTGTGAATACTTTTCATTTCATTCGAAATATTACCCTTATTCAAAATATCAACTATAACTTAACATTGTTTGATTTTGAACGTTTTCAATTCAAAATCGTTCAATTTTCTTCTCTTAATTTCAAGCCCTTCAAATTCGAAATAATTAATAATTGATTCAAAAAAAATTTTAACTTAATATTTATATATTTGTTCAATAATCGATTTTCAAATTGTTTATATTTTTATTATCAACAAATAAAATACAGAGACGTGATCGAGCGCTTCGCGCGCCTGCGTTTACTGCCTGCTAGTTTACTAATATTGGAACCATCATAATATCCGAATATTTTTCGTTATTAACTTTTTTCCAGTTTGTTTGTCAATTTTTTGACCTGTTGAACTATTAATTTTCAAAGTTCAAATTTTAAGACGTTCAAAGCTGTTCCATTTGACTTTTTCTACAATTACAATTACACTTTCCATTTCGATTTAAAGAATTTTAAATGCTGTGATTGTTTAACGTTTAGAGCTTGAACTGGAATTTTTAATTTGTGAATGTTTAAACCTTAAAGGTGTTAAATGTTAAAAGCTAAAGTTACATTTCTTGCTATTTATTTCAAGTAACTGGGAATAATTTAGGGGAAATATGCCAACAGCTCTTCGACGTGCACTGGTATAAGGTAGTTAAACGGAATATCTTCTAAATTATTGCTCGAAATGCGTTATAAGCACTAAGTATCTATGACTTTAATGTAATGACATGTTTTAGAACAGGTATATTTGTATGCTTGTCGTATTTTTTTTTAAATAAGTGTTTGACATGTCGCATTGGCAGGTTATTTGACTGCCTACTTTCGACTAATATTTGAGAAAAACAAATTAGTTTAACAATTTTACGCTTCTGTACTTACATTCTAGCAGCATTAGACTTCTTAACCGTTCAATCAAAAACTTTTATTCTCCCAGATTGAACTGCCCGAAGGGTTAGACTTTATTTACACACGTCAAGCTTTTCAGGTTAATTTAATAAGTAGCATCTATACGACTTTAGAGTATTCCGACTCCCTGTGAGCACCTTTCCCCTACTTCTTAAAGCCTAACTTGAATTATTTTTAATGACATATTAATTAACTTGCAATAATGAGAATAATGATTCAAGAAAGAACTCAATTAAAAGAAATTTACAAAGAAATTGTTAAAATAGTGCACAAAGAAAGACTGCGAAGTATTCTTCTCAATATTTTTGGCGTTAAAACATTCCTTATGGAAATAGCTTGGTAGGTACATAGGAGGAAGAAAAGAAACTTTTGACATAATTTGAGAATGTGCCCTTAAATTAAAAGAAAAGCGATCGTATCGAAAACCAATAGCAAAATAAGTATTATGCATTCAAGTTGGCTGCATGTAACAATGTAACATCGCTTCAATCGCTCGAGTAGTTCGAGTCAACGCAACGTCTGCTCCGACGAACGCGATTCACTCGTTATCGCGCGCGCGACTAATATTGATTAAAGTTTCGCCTTTCACGTTTCGTGTATTTGGTTAATGACTGTTACAAAATTCACTTGGCGTCTGCTTCGTACTCCAAGTCGATTGCTAATCATAAACGTGCCTTAACCAACCCCATCTTCTCTGCATAGTGCATACTCTTCTCACACATATTCAGTTCCCGCTCACTTTTCCTCTACTACGGCTGCTTAGCGCGAACTTCCTGAAAGCATCGTAAAGTTTGTGGCGTAGAAGCAAAGAGAGAGTACAACACACTGCAACACGTGTTTCAACATACGAAACTCAAACACGTGTATACTGAGTGCTTCTAATTCTCCACATTATAATTCCTTTAGAACTCATTATTCGCTTTTCCACATATTTATATAACTTTATCCTAGTCTTGCGTGAGCAACTAAGCATATTCAGTTCATATGGAATTCAGTCTCTTATGCGATTCCCAGTGGAAAGTTTGCCATTGGGTCATGCTTGGCCCAAGCTTTGGAACCAATTATACCTATGGTTACGCAAGATGGTCGGCCAGCCATGGACCATCATTGGCTGAAGTTTGGGTTAGTGACGCCAATGCCAGCCAATACAACCATTCATGGTCCGTGACTGGTTGCTGGTAGATAGAATTTTTTGTCACGTGATAACTCGTCGATTCAATGGGTGAAACCCACCCTTAAAGTTTACCCCCAAAAAATGTTTCTTTAATATCTTAAAAACGAATCGAAATTTTTCAACTGAACAAACGTCAGATTATTTCTTACATGAAGACGCTCATTAGGATATATTTTTTTATGCCGAGGGGTTGCAACCCTTACTTTTTACAAGGGTGAAAGCGATTTTTTGACAATATTTTATATAGAAACTTTCAAATCAGCTGAATTTCACTGTAAATTGTACGGCCATTAAGAAAATTAAAAAATAAAGTTGACATGTTTCGGCGTTTTTGAAAAAATGCATTGCAAGGGGTGATTTACCCCTAAAATTAATGTATTACTTCCCGAGGTGTACCTTATCGATTTTCTTTATTTTGTAATATGTTTTAGTACATAAAAAATAGCAGGCACATATTTTTTTTCACGTGGTGATTCGCTGATTTAAGGGGTGAAAACCACTGTTAAAGTTTACTTCCAAAAACAGTTTTTTCTTTATTATCTTGAAAACGAATCGGAATATTTAACCAAACAAACCTCAGATTATTTTCTATAAAAAGTCGCTCAATGTGACATGTTTTTCATATCGAGAAGCTGCAACCATTTTTTACAAGGGTGAATGAGATTTTTGTATTTATTTTTATACAGAAATTTGCAAATCAGCCGAATTTCACTGTATATTGTACTGTTATTAGAAAAATTAAAAATTAAAGTTGACATGTTTCTGGGTTCTTGAAAGAAATTAATTGCAATGGGTGATTTGCCCCTGCAGTTAATTGATTGCTTTTCAGTGATATGGATAATAAATCACAACATATGTTTTAATTTTTATTCTTAGAAAGCTTATTCTAACATATATGTGTCTTGAAAAATCAAATTACATAAACACTGTCATTTTAAGGAGGGTTGACTACCCCAATAAAAGGCCTCCGCACCAAATGTACAGAGAAAAAGCCTTATGATAAAAAATTCTTAAAAAAAATTTTTCTTGTATTTTCGAACCTGCAAACTAAAAATTTGAAAGAAAAATGTCAGAAAGATGGACAGTTTTTAGACAAAAACTAGTCCAAAGTTTCGATTCTTACATGTATTTTAATGGAGAAATGCTTATTTTAGCAAAATGTTTTTTTCCCTCAAAAACGCTATGATAGATTTGACTAAAACTTTTATATTTTGACACAGAAAAAACTGAGGGATCAGTAATGCTGCGGCTCAAGTGAAACTTGGGATCATTTAGAACTTAGGCTCTAAAGGAACTCTTATTTAGGGTTCCTTTTTAGTTTGTGCATATCCGATAGATGGCCATCGGCGGTTGCCGACGTTTTCAATTGCGCATGTGCCGAGAAGCGCGGGCCTATTTGAAATCAATAAATACTATGAACAGTCATACAGATAAATGTTAACAAAATTTTTTATTCTTACTTAAAACAAATTAAATTGAATTATAGAAATACCTAGCTTCTTGAAAAAATTTTATATTAACCTAATATTGCAAGTTTATATTATATCATTTTGAATAGTCCCGCGCTTTTTGGGCATGCGCAGTGGAAAACTTCGGATTTGCAACATAACCTTAAAAACGGTCACATTTCATGTGCGATATCTTCCTTTCAAGCATGACTAATGTCTATGATTTTATTTTCTTCATTAAATTTTTTCCACTGCAATATTATTTAATTCCAATTATAAAGCATAATGTGCATCATTAACTTGTGCAATCTTTGAAGTGAGTCAAGGCAGAAGTGAGAAAAAGGCTCTGTTAGAACCATTTAAATCCCCACTTGGGTTCATTTAGAAACCATTTATGATTTTGGGTTCCTTTTCAGCAAGAGAGGTTCCTTTTTGTTGCAGCTCCTTTGGAACCAAAAATTGGTTCTAATAGAAACCCCAGTTTTTTCTGTGGACGATCAGGCGTACCAAATCAAAAGATTCATACCCACGAACTAGAAAGATTAACGATTCTTTGGGTATACAGCATGTTTTTGGGGGTGTTTTTGTATCCTAAACATCCAAGTAACATGTAAATCATCATTTCTTAGTAACTAAAATCAATAGAGATTTTCATCGAACTGCTATGGTATGAAACGACTTTTAAATAAGTGGAGTGAGCGTACATAGCAAGAATATGCTTTGACCTAATTTTAGGGGATGTTTTACCATCCCTTAAACAATAAGTCTGAAGTTCCTAACGCAGTAATCAATAACGAAAAATAATTTTATTTTTAAATGCATGAAAGCTGCTATTTTATGACAGAAAATAGTCAACCCTAAAAACTTCTTAAAGCACTTTCAACCCCTCATCAGTCATTAAACTCACCCAAGCTACCCCAAAATATTTTTTAAATTAAAAAACCAACTTAATTCAAAAATCCGCCCAGTTTTTGCTGATCATAATTTCAATTGATGCCAAAGGGGCAAACATAAAGTCTGCACACCTCAGTGCATGTAGAAATCACCCCAACCACCCCCAAATATTTTAAAAGATCAATAAAATCACCCTAATCCCAAAGCACGCTAGGTTTTTTCTGACAATGTTTTTAGTCGATGCCAAAGGGGCAAAAAAATGTCGCAACCCCTCAGCACATTTAGAAGTCACCCCAGTCACCGCTGAATATCTTTAAAATTCAATATAAACAGCCCAATTTCAAAATAAGCCAGTATTTTAATAATAATTTTTTCAATTGATGCGAACGGTTCACACAAAAAGTCTCAACACCTCAGTACATTTGGAACTCATCCAAGTCTAAATATTTTTAAAATTCAACAAAGCCAACCTAATTAAAAAATCCGCCCAGCTTTTGCTGATAATAATTTCAATTGATGCCAAAGGGGCACACATAAAGTCGCAACCCTTCAGCACATGTAGAACTCACCCCAGCCACCCCCGAATATTTTAAAAGTTCAATAAAATCACCCTGATTCAAAAGTACGCTTGGGTTTTCTGATAATGTTTTCAGTAGATGCCAAAGGGACAAAAAAATGTTTCAAAACCTCAGAACATGTACTTCGAAATTATGGTGATTTTATAGAACTTTTAAAATATTCGGGGGTGGCTGGAGTGAGTTCTACATGTGCTGAAGGGTTGAGACTTTATGGGTGCCCCTTTGGCATCAATTGAAACTATTATCAGCAAAAACTGGGCGGATTTTTGAATTAAATTGGTTTTGTTGAATTTAACAAATATTTAGGCGTAGCTTGGGTGAGTTTAATATCTGATGAGGGGTTGAAAGTGCTTTAAGAAGTTTTTAGGGTTGTACGCGACTATTTTCTGTCATAAAATAGCAGCTTTAATGCATTTAAAAATAAAATTATTTTTTGTTATTGATTAATGCGTTAGGAACTTCAGACTCATTGTTTAAGGGATGGTAAAACATCCCCTAAAATTAGGTCAAAACATATTCTTGCTATGTACGCTTACTCCACTTATTGGAAAGTCGTTTCATACCGTAGCAGTTGAATAAAAATCTCAATTGATTTTAGTTACTAAGAAATGATGATTTACATGTGTTACTTGGATGTTTAGGGTACAAAAGCACCCCCAAAAACATGCTGTATAACCAAAGAATCGTTAATCTTGCTAGTTCGTAGGTATGAATGTTTTGATTCGGTACGCCTGATCGTCAAAATATAAAAGTTTTGGTCAAATCTATCATAGCGTTTTTGAGGGAAAAAACATTTTGCTAAAATAAGCATTTTCCCATTAAAATACATGTAAAAAACGAAACTTTGGACAAGTGTTTGTCTAAAAATTGTCCATTTTTCTGACATTTTTCTTTCGAATTTCTAGTTCGCAGGTTCGAAAATGCAAGAAAAATTTTTTTAGAATTTTTTATCATAAGGCTTTTTTCTGTGCATTTGATGCGGGGTCCTTTATCATTATTAGATTTTGAATAAAACCCGTTTTTTTCACATTGACTTGTAGCCTGATATTTCACTAATGTAATATGTCAATTTTTCACCATGGCACAATAAAAAAGTCCATAGTATTCAAAACCACTTCCTTTCTTCAGGTGTCACCTCTCAAAGTTCAATTTTTGTTTGACTGTAACAATATCTTATTTATTGAACCAAATTTTCAAAATTTTATATCATACTGAAAAAATTTCTGCACTCTAACGGCTATGTTTGAAATCCGCCATTTAAGGGATGAGAATTTCCCTTAAACTTAACCCCAAAAAAGCAGTTTTTCTTCAATTTCTTCAGAACGAAAAAATGTTGCAATTAAACAAACATCAACATATTTCTTACAAAAAGACGTTCCTCGAGATATATATTTTATATTATAATGTAATAAATTTACTAATTAATGAGCAGAAAAAAATTTCTGCATTTTACTGTGTTCGAATTCATAAATTTAATAAATGAAAAGCACCCTTAAAGTTCACCAATAAAAATAGTTATTTTTAAAATCTCGGTGAAACTCAATATTTTAATTTTCAGTCTCATGTTGAAGTTTGAAACGATAATTGTATAAATGTGAAACCAAATATACTATTTTTATATTTCGCTATTTAAAATACATTTTTCAAAATTACCCATCGCAATGAATTTTTTGAAAAAAGCCGAAACATGTCAACTTACATTTTTTATTTTCTTAATAACAGTACAATATAATTGAAGTTCAGCTGATTCGAAAGTTTCTGTAAACATTTTTTTAAATTACATTCACGTTTGTTTGGTTAAAAAATTCTGATTCGTTTTTGACATATTAAAGAAGAACTGTTTCGAGGGGTCAATTTTAAGAGTGGTTTTCACCACTTGAATCGAAGAATTTGCTTGTAACAAAAAATACGTATCTACTATTTTTTATGTACTACAACATATTACAAGGGAGTCATCGTGGGTCAGATGGTATCGTGCTTGTCTCATGTTCCAACACTGCAGCCTTGGCAGCCACGATGGCGCGGGTTCGATTCCCGAAGCAGGAAGCGACGCTGGATGTGTTTTCGGAAAGCTTCGCTTCTGTCCCTTGGTATACTACCCCACAGATACCCTACAGTTCATAATTAACCCTACAGTAAGAAAAACATATTACAGAATGAAAAAAATCGGTGAAGTACCTCGAGTACTTTCCTTGTGAGAACAAAAATAGAGTTACGGTAACAAAATAATTTTCTTGAACAGTTTTTGTTCTTTTTACAATAATTTGGTAGTTATTACCAAAGGCTTAGTTGTGATTGCTAAAAAAGTGGAGGGTGTAACAAATGAAGTCATTTATCTGAAACAGAAATTGTTGTTAAGTACCGCTTGTTACTTATACCCAAGAATTTGGTAGATCGTATCAAGCACGTGAATGTTTAGAACGTGGCTTTGTTTTGATATTAATGTTTGAAACTGATCTTTTCCTGTAATTAATGCGGCAATTTGTCATTGTTAAGAGGAACATTTTTTGTTTAAACTATTTTCCAAATGTTTCACTGAGTTATTGAAGATTAATTTCATATTTTAATGGAAATTCAATAAAAAAATCTGATTTTTTTTCTAAATTTGATTAAGTATGTCCACGTCACCTATCATTAAATATGCACATGTTATACAAATTCTTTAAATAATTAATATTTGTTCGAACACTTTTTTTTATATTCGTTATGAAAAGTTTTTTTTCAGTGAGTTTTGATTCTATATGAATTACTTTCAATTTTGTCGTTCTGAAATTATTTATCGAATTTCTTGCTTTAAATTACATTTAAATATTTAACAATAAGGGGCTCCTTTAACCCAATTTGGCAACAAATCTGGTTTATAATCTTATTTTCATCAAACTGTACCATTAATCTTGAACAAAATGTTTAAAAAATTCGATTATGATTTCAACAAAATATTAATTTCAACGAAAATTGTTAAAATAATACATTGTTTGCAACAAACACAAATCTATTACATAATGATGCATTAATATCTGAGTGATGTAGATGTTCAATAATAAGCGACAAAGTTAACCAAGTTAAAAAAGAAATAGCTTTCTACCTCTCTTAAAGAGAAATTTAGAAGTAAATAATGATTAATTTTTCAAATAATTGGTAAATTATTCAAACAAATATTATTTTTCCTATAAATGACATTTCACTTGTCGAATAAAAGTAATTATTGGAAAAAATGGGCAAACAGTTAATTTCAGTTTTTTGGGAATTTTCGAGGATCGATAAGAGGGGGGCGGGCAGAATTCAAAGTAAGTTAGCGGAAATAATTCGTCGGAGACTTCCCATTAAATTCTAATAATCTAATACCTTATTTGGCTTAAATTTGGAGGAATTTTTGTTCCAGGAATCTCAAGAAATAGGGGTGGGGATGGGGGGGGGCATGCTCTCCATTAGAAAGATAATCTTTTGGACCAACCCATTGTTGACAGATGATAAGAGTTTCCAACATCATACGATCAACAGGAAATGTTACAGAAAACCTTAAATTTCCGGTTGAGTGAAAATGTGAATTCCACTTACCTGGAAGACCTGCCCTCTTAAAATAAAACAGTGAAAGCTCACTAATTTCCAGTGACACATCACTGGTTGAAATTACCAGAAGTGTCACTGGCGATCAGTAAGATTTCACTGACTCACGGAGTGAAATTTCGTCACTGAATTTGTCAGCGAGGTTGACTGGTTCACTCAGGGGCAGTCGTACGCATTGTCGTCCGTCAGCTGGTAACGCATGATACTTATCATAATTCACTTTGATGCTAACCCTCGCATTACCGTCAAAAACAGTACTTTACTCTCAGAACAAGAAATGAGGACCGCGTAATAGGATATAATATTTTTCGCCTAACTGTGGGAAGGCTCGTCATTCCGTCAACGCGTTGTTCAAAGTCAAACCCAACTGGCCATGAACCTCCCCACTCTCAAGCGAAAGATATTGTATCCCCTGCTTATTGCATATCTATACAAAGACTATTACACAATAAAGGTAGTTTTTGACAGTATTAAGCAACACGTTAACTCGCAGAATGCAAAAACGTCGGCTGAACGCGAGGACAAGACGACTGGGGGTTTATGTCTTGGCTGCGTGGGACGCTGCTTTAGTTGAGTCACTTACTGGCACACTGAATCAAAATCGGAAAATCATCGGTTAACCAGTGGTAACTCAAAATACTGATTCAACACAGTGACAATTTCATCGGTTCAGTTTTAATTAGTGGAAAAGTCATGAAAATAATCTCTTAAACTGAACCAGCGAAATTGTCACTGGTTGAACCAGTATTTTTTAAATATCTTTGGTGAAACAGTGATTTTCCCCACTATAACTGGGTGAATCAGTAATTGACTCAACTAAAATAGCATTACTGAATAGACCAGTGACGCCAAGTGATGGTACGCGCGTGTCGCGGTGAGGTCTTGGCATTTCTCGAATGACAGCGGACCTTATTATGTACTAGTGTTTGTGTTATAAATATTTGGCGCCTGATTGCAATAAGCAGGGGATATAATATCTTTCGCTTGAAAGTGGGAAGGCCCCTGGCCACTTGGGTTTTACTTTGAGCGATGTGACACTTTGACATAATGATGGACCTTCCCACAATTAGACGCACCGTATTACATCTCATTATATTGCAGTCCGTCTTTCATTTATTGTTGTGAGAGTAAAGTGCGGTTTTTGAAGGATAATTTTGCAACGGTTAACACAACAGTTATGAATGATAAATGTCATAAATAACCAGCTGATAGATGAAAGGGCGTACGACCAGATGACTACTCTCACTGATGTGAGAAACCAGTGAACCTCGCTCATTACACCAATGCCAAACTTCCACTGAGTGTACCAGTGAATTCTCACTGATTGCCAGTGATACACTTCTGGCTGTTTCAACCAGGGAGATTTTACTGGTACATTTTGATGTTATCACTGCCGAAGTTAAGTATTCATAGTATACTATTTATAGTATACATAGTTATCTATTGTTTGCAACGCTTTGATCGGACTTTGAAAGAAAAATTATGGCACCTTGGGATTTAGTGTGTACTTGTATAGGAGACGTGAGAGCGACAAGGTTTGTCAGGATATTGAACAGCAGAGTTATAGGATAGCTGGGGTTGATCGTAACGAAGAGAAGGCATGCGATCTCGTCGCTTCGATACACAGTGGAAACCTATAGGAATACCTACCAACACGCTGGCTTGTATTTCCTCGGTACGGCGCGGCGTGGCGTGTATAACATGAGCTAACAAAGGAGATAGCAGTACAAAGATGTGTATCGAGTTCGATCGAAGATATTGCACAGACACTTGAAACGAGCTCGTAGCTCGCCTTAGGTTCGGTGTTTAGGAATCGGTTTGGGGATAGCCGCATCTTAGCGAGCAAAGGGTGGTGGCCTGGCACGAGCTGCTAATGACCCCCCGATTATACGCGTAATGTATTAGGGTTGCCTTGGTTAACCGAATTGGAGGGAGCACTTTTGCTTGTTTTGCTTGTTTAATCCTCGTTAAGGTGTACAATATACGTACATTTTCACTGATTCCACGTGCCAAGGTTTTCCAACAATTCTTCATCAATTATGTTTAACTTGACAGAATACGATTCATTATAATCAAAGCAAGTAATGCAATTATTTTTAACGAGATTTATTGTTCGAATCTCAAGCAGAAATAATAATAAATCAGATATTCGAATAATTCAGAAAATACTCAATTGAAGGGTGTCGAAAAGTCACCTAATCGCCATCTTTTACGAAACCCTTTTAATTTCTTAAAAATTCTTTTAATTTAAAATACACATAATTTGGTAAAATGGTTCATCATAATAATTGTATGGGTTAATCCAGTTTTCCCCTATCCCGGGATTGACTACGTGTTTTTTCTTTAAATTTGTAATCTGATGATTTTTTAGAATGTTTTCTTATTTACCATGAATAATTTCAATTTTTACGCAGGGGCTGTTTGATTTCCATTGATGATTATTCTCGTAGTTGCCCAGGGGGAATAATTATACATAGAGGAAAAAATTATGTATAATTTCAGACTTCACGCTCTTCCCCCTTCTCCCCTGTTTCCCCCTTCTTTGAAAAATTCCACTTTTTCCCCCTGTTTTCAAGAAAAAAACTTCCCCGTGTTCCTCTTTTTTTCGTGTTCCTCTTAAATGCGCACTGAATTAATATAATCCAATTGTTGAGAATTCATGTTTTTGTCAAAATTTTAATTATTTTGATTGGAATGAAACTTTTTTGTTAAAAATTCATCTTTTTTGGTCGGAAATTACTCGATTTTTGGATAGAACATTCGTCCATATAGATTGAAAATTCATCTCTTTGATAGAAAATTGCACGATTTTGTTAAAAATTGATCATATTCTGGTAAAAAATTCAACTATGAGGTTGAAGATTCACTTGTTAGTTGAAAATTCAACTGTTTGTAGAAAATTCGTCTCTTTGAGTTATAAATTGGTCTTCTTTGGTAGAAGTTCCATCTTTATTGGATGAAACTATTTGTTTAGAAATTAACTTTTTTCTTGAAAATTCATATTTTCGGGTTGAAGATTAAATTTTCGACTGAAAATTATTTCTTAGTTGAAAATTGATCTCTTCTGTTGAAAATTAAAGTATTTGTTTGAAAATAATAATTTTGCGTTAAAAATTCCTTTTGCTTGAAATTTCAACTATTTGGTTGTAAATGCAACTGTTTGCTTGAAAATTATTTTATTTTTTTTGTTGAAAATTCAACTGTTTTGTTAAAATCGCATTTTTTAGGGTTTAAAAGTCCAATTTTTTGCTTGAAAACTCATCAGTTTTGTTGAAAATGCAATATTTATTATCTAGAAATCTTAGGAAAATTGTAACCAAATCAACTTTGTTCAAAAGAATTTATTCTCCTATTTTCGTGAACAATCACCCTATTTTCTCCTGTTCTGAAAGTATTTTGGGTTGTGAAGTCTGTAATTTCCATTGGTTTTCCATTTAGTTCAATTCCTCTTTATCGACTCCCAGCAGCTACACGTAGCCAATTGCAGGGTTTATTTTAGCCTATTCTGTCATTAAAGATCAATTAAATGAATCGTGATGATATGAAGTGTGATAACGTTGCGATTGACAGTATATGGGTAATTGTCAAATTGTAGGCAAATTTCAGCACCTACAGTGGCAATCATATCATTATTAGGAATTAAATATTTCATAACGGAAATTGATCATATCACATGTAACTATTTTCAATCCAAAAGGGGCAGTTACGAAAATAAAAAATAATAATGAATCCATGGGCACGCGCATATAATCAGCCGTACGCTGTTCTATTGTACCGTACGGTAATGATGCGAGAAAAATGTTAAAGTTTAACCTTTTTTATTGTTTATAAAAAAATAACAAATTTTAATTATCAAAAGTCACCTACTTATGAAAAAAAACACCACCAAGCAAGTAACGGAATTGTTTTCATACATTTTTTTCACTCCGAAAATGGTTTTTAACGCACGTACGGTAATGAAGTTTTAAGCTCAATTTTATAAAAACTTGTATTAAACAATACGCCTAATATTTTTGTATTTATTACTCAACTGTAACTACAATATTTTAATAGAAAAACAGACGTACGGTAATGACTTCTGAAATGGAAAAAATTGAGGGACAGACATCAAGGCTTTTAAAATATTATGTATTTGAATTGAAAAAATGTGCATACATGAAATTTATGTTCATGTGAAGTTTACAAACTTGATACGTTAAGCGTTTTTCAGGTTACTGTCTAAAAAAACAGAGAAAATCAGTTTATCCTTGTGCAAAGTGAGGTTGGGACGCCGTACGGTAATGACGTTTCGGGTGTTCTTGTATTAAATTAAAGTAAATAGGAACAGAAATAAAAAAAAAGGAACTGCCCATTCTGTAGAGGATGATGATAAGTGTTTATTAAAATTAAAAAAAAATCGGCACGAGCTTCTAAGTTAATGTTATATTATTGAGACTTCAAGTTTGCCTTCAATTTGACAATTACCCATATGTAATATCTTATATCATAATGCGTTTAGTTGAAACAAGTTCACAGGTATACTTTTTCTTATTGGCATAAATTTAATTAATGAATACAAATTTTTGTTTTCAAGATATTTGCCGAGAAATACATAAGAACTACAAAAATAATTTAATGTAAATGAGGTTTTCGAAATTATTCAAACCCTGTTTGTCTGAAACTCCCATATTTATTCTTTGAATAGAAAATTGAAGCATAAAGCTTGCGGGATTTTTTTACTTCTTTTCCTCCAATCGATTTTCCACATTACCAAGTGAAAAATCACTGACATTTAGTTAATTTTAAACTTTAAAAAAATCAATAAAGAAAATTTGAATATCTATATTAATTGAATAGTTACAGAGGGTAGAAAGAATTGTCATTTTTTTTTTGCTCAAATAGGAGAAATATGTCTCTCCTTTCTCCATGTGATTTGAAATGGATACGGTTCTTAATATAAAGAGTAATTAACTCAATCATCACATTTCATAAATTATCTACTTATTATAACACTTGCGCCAGTAATAGCTCACTTCGAATGTAAATTCGAACAAATTCCAAAAATTATAATTAAAATATTCCTGAAAATATGATTTTTTTTCCTGAAAAATTGAGGATTGAACTAAGGTTTCTTTTATTATTACTTATGGTAACTTCCAATAAGCGCGAAAGAAATAAACATGTTAATGAAATTTGTGTATGTGTTTCTTGTCTATTAACGGAGATAAATGCAGATTTCTTCGTTTATAAATATTATCCATTAATTTAGATTTTTCAAATTAAATTCTTGTTCTATTTATTCAAAAATATTTCACTTAAATTCAGTGAAGGACATCATATGTATTTAAGTTATTACAATAGAGGACATAATTTTTCAGTTACTAAACATTCAATATGTATAGAAAACTTTAGTACTTATAATTCTCCGGAAACTTTCTCCTGTTGTGTGTCGTTCACTGACCCAAATAGATACTTTAAATCCAATAAATTTTACTAAATGCATTTTTATTGCATTCAGTATCGTCCACTTGAAGGATTTCGGGAATACCCCTTTTTCCCCTATGTGTTTCTTAAATATTTCGTGTAATAAGTTTACTTTCGTTTCAAATGTCATAAGATGAATACCAAAAAGTTTTAAACTTACGTTGAAAATATCTATGTAATTATAAATTTTTGTGGATAACAATCGTGAAACTAACTTTAATAAATAAAACAAATAAATTTTCACCGTTGGCAATTATGAACATCTCGCAAGGCACATTAATAAATAATGGACTCTTAGCTCTCAGTTAATTTTTAAAGTGTGCGGGAGAGCCCTTGGGGGGGGGGGGGGGGG
>CAKNXH010061990.1:133380-171612 GCA_932178445.1 Andricus quercusramuli | reverse complement strand
CCCTAGCGCACAAGCTATAAAGCCTCTTGTGCTACAGCCGTGTTTATTCTCAAGGAAGTACACATAATCTGGTCACCTTCACCGAGTTCTTAGATCTTGGTGCATTTCGTTGTTTCCAAACTTCTGGAAATATACCTGTCAGGTGCCAGGCAAGCCTCATTGCACAGTGAATATCGTGGACCTCTTTGCACAGCAAAGTGAGCCTCGCCCACTCTGCCATCCGGCAGCCTCCTGTAGCCAGGTCGTGGTCCTAAATGGCCAGGTTAAGGTTAGATGCACAAATTCAGCGCACTGACTTGAAAGGGTTATGGAAGTGTATCTTGCGTGTTCATTACTCGAAATTGACCCGCGACCACCGAGCTATAGTCCCCTCGATATGGAGCCTCTTCCTTGGAAAGTAACTGACTTCTTGTGAGGCGAGCTACAATTTAGGGTGTGTTCCGAACCACCAAGGCCCCGGTAATAGAAAAATTTACATTGTTACCGACACAGGGATTGAACCCCAGGCCTCCTGCTTGGAAGCCTGACGTGTCATCATCTGAGCCTGTAAAAAATGTATTATTTCAGAGCTAGTTTCAGGTACATACTAAAATACGACTCAGAAGAAACAATCTCTCGTGGTACTGAAATGAGACCATTGGTGGCAGCCCAGATTCATTTGTTTTTCATTGAAAGTAACAGTGTGAACATTTACATTTGGTATGCTTCTTCACCATTCTGATAAAAGAAAATCTGATGACGTAATTAATAATTGAATAATGAATACGTATATAAAATGAACTTGTTTGGTGTAGAGATTATATTTTTTCGGCCGATTAATTTCTCGGGTTTTTTTTTGCCTGATGCAACATCGCAAAATTGTTCACACGATGGAATTCAAAACAAGCGTTACTCGCGCGACCGTCTAGTTCTTTGTAGATACACGAAACCATAAGCCGTCAACGTTAGCGTGTAAAAGCGCTCCGGCATAGAAGCAAAAAAAAAGTTAAAAATCAACGTAAAATTACAAATGAAAAGCCGGAATGAGACACGAGCCGAGACAGGGAGAAAGGATTTATGCATGTGGTGCATGGTGTCTGTGAAAAATGCTCGGAAAAAATGCATGTGAAAATATAATCGAATATATACAAAGTTTTTGTACAACCACACAATTTACGTTGGAACTCGATGGCCAGGCATATAAGGTGTCTCTCTATAGGGAAAAACGTGCGCAGGAAATTCTGTCACCAACGCTTTATGGAAAATGTATTGTCCTATTAAGTCAATTTTATTGACTGTTTGCTGCGCCTTTTTTTGAAAAAATTTAAGGTTTTCATTCCTTTAAGTTGTTTTATTTCAAATCTTCAATTTGAAAATTAGCTTTGTAATCTTTTTTATTTAGAAAATTCATAGAAAATCTTATGCGAATTGAAAAACATTTGAGCTTTTAAAATACCCTTCGGCGGTTAAATTAAACATTTTCAATGATACATTAAATTATTAAATACTGTATCTTTAATATTAGATTCTTAGGTTTTGAAGAACATTTCTTTCATAGGAAATTGGGATTAAAAAAAAAATCATTAGATTAAAATTCAATCACTTTTGTTCAAAATAATAAATTTTACAAGCTTGAACAGTTTTAGATTATGTCATAGTGTTTTTCTTAAGAAATTAAAACTTTTATTCAGCAATCATTAGATTTCAAAGAAAATTCAACATTTTTGCTACCTCATAGAGGAAGCTGTGTAATGGTAACATTTTTGAAATTTTTTCAATTCATTTAATTAAATGCTCCTCAATTCAAAACACGATAACTTGAAAACGGTGGCAGATAAATTTATGAAATTTGGAAGACTTATTTTCACCACTTCAATTTCACACTATCTTGGAACTGACTGAAGGATCAATAATATCGGTTGGTGGTTTCCAAACCAAACTCCGTTCTTAGACTGTTGTTGAAAAATATTAATAAAAAACTGACGTTTTTCCGACAATTTTTATCGACTTCAGGTAATTGTTTTTAGTTTTTACCATATATTTATTCAAATTGTTGTTTCGACTTTAATTAACTTTTGTTCATTTTATTTAAAAAAATTTTTTTAATTATTTTGTTTAGATCTTGAAAATGGCTCAAAGTCGAACCGAAACGTCGATCGTATTAAAATTTTGACACCAGAATAATAATGTGTTGTTTTTTATAAGACTGTAAAGACCAAAAAATTTGATCACTTGGATTTTTTTTGACTGAAGGATTTCTAAAAAGTGACCGATTATTGGTCGATGACGTGGCGCATGCGCAGTGCTGACCTTTCTGGGCAACAGTGAAAAAAGTGGACGGACACAGTGGAAAAAGTAAATGGACGTAGTGACAAAAGTGAGGCACAGTGGAAAAAGTAAATAAAGTGCAAACTACTTCGTGTTACTCCGGGTGTGTTCGTGATGCCTCGGGTGTGCTTGTGCATCGTGCGCAGCCAACTTCATTCTATTTTCCGACTCCGTCCCTAACCTAAAAACGCCGTCAGTTTCTCCGAAAATACGGTGTTATTGTTCCGTCAATCGACAAAAAATCGCCTTCTTTTTACACAAAAAACAGGTAAACAAAAACTAGCACTTTTTAAACAAATTATAGAAAAATTATCGTGTCCCACACATTGAAAAACCGACGATTTAAAACTCGTGTGATAGCCACCCTCGCTCCGCTCGGGTAGCTAACTTCACACTCGTTTTAAATCTCTCGCTTTTTCAACTTGTAGCACAATATACTATTAAAAATCGAGTTTTCATAGTAAAACTTTTTTTATCAATATAATTTAAAGTTGATGCAGAACTTAAAAGATTGCTTGGATAGAGACGAATTTATTGACCTATGTTATTATTCCATTTTATTAAAGAGTAGGGAAGTTGTAGTAATTTATATATTTTTAGAATCGATTTTTATAGTAAAAATTTTCTCATTCTCATAGTCTAAAGTTGATGCGAGAATAGAAAAGTCGTGTTGATTCGAGACGAATAGATTGACCTACAGTATTGATACATTTTACTGAAGAGTAAGGAAGCTATGGCAGTGCATAATATTTGAAAAAACAGGTTTTTATAGTGAAACTTTCTTCACTAGCATAATTCAAAATTGATGCAAGAATGGAAAAGACCTTTGAACATAAATTTTCGAATAAAATAATTCTGACAATTTTTGTGAAGAAATCATTAATTTGGGAAAGGGATAGGATGCGACAGAACTTTTCCCTTCCCTTTTCCAGCTCGAAAAGTTACCATTTAAAATACAAAATTCGATTTATCTGATTTGTCATTTTAGTTTTAAAATTGTTTGTATTATTTTGTATTTTTTGTAAATTTCTATTTCTTAATTGATCAAAATGAAAACTTTAGTTTGTTTATTATTTAAAATATCACTAATGCTTCCTCTATAAGGACGAAAATACATTTGCTAACGGGAAGCAAAGTGCTCGTGAAATGAGCACTATATAATTATAAATACAAGCAATGTGGAATCATTTGAAATCGAATTCACAGCTAGTTTAACAGTATTAGGTTGTTGGCGTTTTACATCGAAAATTGGTATTTTCATACAAGAATCATTAGAATTTGAACAAGACTTAGATTCGTTCAATGATTTTGGATTATGTTAGTTTTTCACGTCGAAAGATTGTATTTTTAATATAAAAAATGAAAAAAAATTTATAAAAATTTTGAGCGATTTAAGGAATTACCTATTGACATAACCTTTATAAATAAAGAACGGTTTATAGCAAAATAAGGGGGCTTCTATAAACCACGCGGCCCAATTTTGGGTACTTCTTGACTTTCCCGCCCCCTCCAGGTGCTAGATGGTTTTTTTTGTAGAAAGAAAATAAAACAAAAAGTTATTAGATTTTTTAGAGACCATCTGAAAAACACCACTCGACTCAACTCAGCTAGGTTCGCTGGGATCGATTTTAGGATTTTGTGTTCTATGTCAAAAAAGGAATAAGGCATGCGTTTTATTTTTTAAACACATTAGTGCAAAACGAAATACCTTGAATCCCCCGTCCCCTCTATGTAGATTAACGTGGCACAACATCGAACCCCTCCATCCCCCTAAAAAAACCACGTGGCTTATGGAAGCCCCCTAAATTGCAATGCGTTTTGGAAGATGCACATTTCATATGGAAAATTAGTTTCAGCAGAAATTAATTTTGTAATAATAGTTATTCTTTCATTCAAACATTTTATACAATTCTGTTCGTGTGAATTTGGTGTAAAATTGTTTCTTTCGAAACTAAAAACTTACACAAAATGTTATTAATATATTCTAAACAAATGATTGTTAATAAAATTCAACGAATATAATTGCTATTTAACATAATTGCTGCTAGTTCTTACGAAATGCTTCAAAATTATTTGTGGTTCTTTTTCCAGCCGCTCTAAACCCTTTTCTAGTTTGAGCTCATGTCAATGGGTCAATAACCAACCTAACCTTCAGGTTAAAATAGTTTTTCCTTCGTAAATTGGTATTTTTACA
This sequence comes from Andricus quercusramuli, assembly GCA_932178445.1. Lineage (NCBI taxonomy): Eukaryota > Metazoa > Arthropoda > Insecta > Hymenoptera > Cynipidae > Andricus > Andricus quercusramuli. Next base: position 167,111 of record CAKNXH010061990.1, on the reverse strand, counting down.
TTCTCATCATAATGAGAAGGTACTGGTTTTATGTAAAAAATGACTTTCGCGGATTCCATCAAATGTCGACGTTTTGAGGTCCCCTGAGTCAGAAAAAATAGTTTTTACGTCGGTGTCTGTCGTTGTCGTCGTTGTCGTTGTAGTCTGTAAACACGATAACATTTGAAGAAATTATCTGATTGGATTGCCCTTTGGCACACTTTATGAGAGTGTGAAAAGAAAGGACGAGTTCGTCAGCCAGCTATTTTGGACAAAATTTCAAAAAGTTAGAGCATTTTTAAAATTTTTGTGACCATTTTTTTCGAAATTTGACATTTTCATTTACGGCTCTTCATAGCACATGGAAATTCGAACAATTTATCCCCATGACTTTTTTCGATGAAAGTAAAATTGTGAGAGCTGTAGCATTTTCAAAGTCCGAAAAAATAAACGAAAATTAACATTTTGAGCCAAACAACGCTCGATATGAAAAAAAGTCAGGACAAGAAAAGTATTTATTTTTGCACGCCCTACAAGGTTTTCATAACGACTTTTTGAATTTTCTTGAAAAATTGAGAATTCACATTATTATTGCACAAAAAATAATGAAAAATCCAAAAATTTAATTTTACGGTCCTAACTATGCAAGATACGACGAATGATGATTAAAAAAAAATTGTGCACTCAAAAAAGGTCTACAAATTTGTCATTGGTCACTTTTGATAGGATGTGTAGTTTTTGTATTATTTGTAAAAAAAATAACATTAACAGTGAAACAATCAGCCCGATAAGTGGGCACATTCTCATCAAAACGTTGCTTATTTAATTTCTTTTTCATCTCGTGTGTGGTTTTTCAAAATATCTCATTGTTTTTATGTTCTCAATACTATTTCTAACGCCATTAAAACAATAAAATAACTATCATTAATGCTCACGGTACTTGAAAATTTGTATTCTTACATTCTCATCCAGAGAAGGTATTAAATTTGTGTAAGATTTGCCCCCCCCCCCGGCCTGGTTTTTGTCAAATGTCCATTTTTTAATAATAATTTAAAAATTTATTATATTTATGTTCCAAAAACGAATTAGATACTTTTTCTCCCCTTTTCAGGTAGTTGGAAAAAATCTTTCAAATTGTATGATTTATTAGAAAGATACGGAAATATACGATGAAGTAATAGAATTCCTTTCTTCATTTGATATCAAATACAAATTTAGTCATTTTTATCTGAAGATCATAGAACATAACATATAGTCGTGGCGAAGCGCGGTGACCAAATATCGAGCGCGAGTGTCTTGATAAGAATGTGTTCCTTAAGGTCGATAGAACCTTAAGTAACTTAGTTCTTCTTTTTATGTAAAAATGACGTAATTAAACCAAAAGCAAGTCATGACGATGAAGTTTACTAAGAGAGTATTAATTAGCTCGCGAAGCGCGCAATAGCGAGCATACGAAGTGCGAAAACCTAGAGGAACCAAGCATAAAGCGTCAGGCAAATATGTCCGAGCGCATAGCGCGAGGTGAACACATTATCGAGCACGAGAGCCAACATGTGAACAACTATGAGAATGTGCCCGCGGAGCGGGCAGATTTTTTAAAACAAAATTGCATGATTGTTTGCACAAATATGACTTATTAATTCTGAAGTTAAGATAACAATTTTCATAAATTATCAAAGATATTGTCCTTGCTTTTCTTTTTTATTATTTTGGATAATCAATATACAAAAATTTCACAGAAAAAACTTAGGGTCAATAGTGTTGCAGGTAACTTCGTATTTTTACCTGTTCGTATTGGTAAAACACAAATATTACCCTTGATGGGCAGAAACTGTCTTTTGTTCTCATGAAAGTTCTCACCACCGTCTTGAAAATTGGAAGCTACTAGCTTTGATCGCTGAAGTGAAGTTAGCTGATGGTTGATGTAACAGGCAAATCGGATAAGTGCGGCTTCATAAAGGCTGACTTGCCGAATCATTAGAGCCGTCAAAAGTTCCTTACAAGTGTGTGTAAAAGCAGAAAAATACCGAGACGTCAGGGAAAGTTTACCCACATGGGGTAATTTTTGTTGCAGAATCTTTACCCCGAAATCTGGGTAAAGTTTACACTTAGTTTTTAAAATTGCATGAGAAAAAAATAGTCGCGAGCGTTGCGCGCGTGTTTGTTTTCTACTATATTTAGAATTAAAGGGCTCCAAGTACCCAAATGCTTTAAGCATTAAATAAATGATATTGTAAACTATTTTTATCTTGAAAAACCATCACAAATTTTATTATTCTTAGATTCCCAAGTGAAGAAAGAAATAATTTTCCTGGTTCTCTAATAGTCCAAGGCAGTAAATTGTCTCTGAAATTCTACCATTTGACTGTCAACCATTAACTCAACTCTGTCACCATTTCGCGATTTGCTCAATTCCATTTATCTCTGTATCTCTCTTTCTCCCTCTTTTGCTCGTTGATCGGCCGAAAATATTTTCAGCCGGCGCCGTTCCAGCTTATTGGTTTTTATTTTATTTATTTGTGTCCTTTTGGCAAATCTGTCCTCTCATTTCGTCTTCTTCCACCTTTCTATCTCGCACACGTCGCTCATTCGACACGTGCGTCCGGTTATTTTATCTGTCGCGTTACAAGGCGACGCGACGCGACGAGCCACCCAGTCTGTCGAGGGAGCTCGTTACATATGGTCTATTAGTACTAATAATAGGTCGTGTGTACCTTAAGAGCACGCGATAGAGGGCGCCAGGAAACCGGCCCGAGAGAATAAAAAAAAAGATAAATGAAAATAAAAAGAGTTAACCCAAAGAAGAAAGTATGTAAAGCAAGAAATGAGAAACAAAGAGGGGACTGGAGCGTGAGACAGGTTTATGCGGCTTGTCGTGACTCCCTCCTGCTTCCTCGGTTAATGCGGCTTCATGGTTTAAACTCGTGACAGCGTTAATTAAATTTAGCGCCATCACTTTAAATAGTACACGAAGCTACTTTACTGAAGATCAGAAATACATTTTTGTATTTCATTTTCAAGTTTAAAGAATTTTAAAGAATTAAAAAAATAAGATAAGATTTCGGAGGCAAACGGCTGTTATGACAGGGCAGGACATTGTGATTGTTTACTCATCATTTTTGTTTATTATATAATTTGTTTACTTTTGTTTATTTTTCGTACATTGTATATTTTTTAATCTACAATCATCAATTTGTTCAAATAAACCAACAGTTATAGTCATAAAACCCCTAGTGGGGCATTCACATCCAAATGCAACATCCCTGGATTAAGTAAATATAAAATAACAGCGGTAATATAAAATACCATAAAATAGTAACCTAAAGCGTCACTTTTTTGTAGCAGCTTGCCGGAGACTCCATATCACCCAAATATTATTTGCCAACACTATTTATCTGTCTCGTCTACCCTCAGCCTATTATATACGACATCAGCAATCTATCTCTTTCAAAATAATCGGACAGGTCTTTTCAGGCCGTATCCGGTTTTGCGAAAACTCATTTTCCTGATTCGTAGATAGAACTGGTTGATCGTCCCATGGAGGCGATATCGTTCTGAAATATATCCTCTATCTCCTCCCGTTCATCTGACACTCGAGGAAAAGTATAACATCCCGAAACAAGCTATACGAAATTCCTCTCTTCGCACACGCAATCAGTCTAGAATCGCAACGCAGGCCCAAGAGTTTGGTATCCTTGGCATTTTTCGTGTGTGATTTTTGTTTAGAATTAATTGCTATTTAGATACAAATGATAGAAAAACTAGTTTTGTTCAGTGGGTGTGATTGGAGTAAGTTGTATGGATCTTCCTATGGGATTATCAATCAGTTTGTGTGTTTTTGTGTGAACTGTGAGGCATGAAGGCTTTGTGAAGCTTTCCGCCTGGGGTGATTGCTCCCTCTGTAATATGTAATATGTATATATCTAATATGTACAGTATACAATATTATGTATTATCATTAGAAAGTTGTTAATTTTAGAAAATGACTTTAATGTATCTGCATTTGACACCGTCTGTCAAATGAAATATTGGCCTGGCCGTATGCCGTATCTGCAGAAATACATGGAGAAACACTATCAAAATTTATCTTATTGACAAAATCCACGGGAGCAGGGGTTAATATTGGCCGATTAGAAAGAAATTGAATTTCCTGATCTGCGAAACTATCTTCTAATCAGGCCCAGAAAATATGTCCATATACAATTATACATCCCCAATATTTTGTCTATTTTCCCCGTATACGTGTAGCAAATTAGTTGCGATGGCAGGAGACTAAATTACTTGCTTTCACATAACTGGCGCATAGGTACTCGTTAGAAACTCGATTACGGTCACCTCGTAAATCTTGGGGCAATAATTGCTCCGCGGACCCTTAATTTTCTTGGATTCCGTTCTCCGAGACTTGCAGCGCAGTGTCGCGCATCCATATACTTCACCCCCCTTTACCATTCCTCATACCGCCCCCACTTCGTTGTCCCTTTCATGTATTTAAGCGCTCGCTCGTAAACGCCGCACCGCTGGCTTGACATCCGGCATTATCGTCCCATGATTTACGCATTCCGCCACTGTATTTCACCGTTCGCATCTCCTTTCGCGAAATTTATTACGGGTTGAGGGAACGTCTCCCTTTCCCCTTTTTCCACCACTCTTCCTGGCCTATCCTCTCTGGCGACATCGTTAGCCCTACCCTCGGAAAGTAAAAATACAAAAGCGTTGAATATTCTGGAAAATATTCTCTATTGAAAGTGATTGGAGGGGTACAGTAGCCTGCGGATAGTAGTGGCCTAGGCAACACTTACGGTCAAATTAAGAATTATCTATAACGGAACAATGTATGTCATAAAATAATAGTTTTCAACCTGCGTATTCCATACCTTTGATCATTAATCGTAAGAGGTGGAAAAGTATCCTTATATGGAGGAAAAAATTATTTTCTGTCTTGAGCAAAGGGAAAGAGATTTCGACGCCATTTTCTTGCGATGATGTAGTAGATGTGATGTACGTGATATAGTAGATAAAGCACTTAAGGCCTTTTAATTTACTTGACTTCAATTTTTAACCAAATAACAGAATTTTCAACCAAAAATAAGGATTATTAACCAAAAAGATGAATTGTCTACTATAAAAGACGAACTCAATAAAATGCGTAAATTTCCCGAGTCGAAATTTAGGCCCTACTTTGAACCCATAACTCCTACCATAGTAGGCGCTGGAGCGTCAAAGTAGGGTCTAAATCAGAACCTACATTGGTGCTCCAGGCCCTACCCTACATTGGCGCTCCAGACCCTACCTTGATGCTCCAGCCCCTACACTAGCAATAATAATAATAAAAATAATAATGGCGTATACGATTTTTTGTTTGTGGTGTTTTTTATCATATAATTTGAGAACTTATTTGTCACTAGTCCGTTTGTGACTAGTCCGAAAATTTTTTATTAATTTTTTTTGTCCGTAACCTCCAAATTTGGTTGTCCTTCGCAAGTCGAAAATATGATTTATATTCTTTTCTGACTACTTGGGACGATAGCATTCGATAACTTAAGGCTCAAATGGAAACTTTAGTTTCGGTTTTGTAAGAAAATTAACATTTTGAAAAAGAATCCTTTCCTTTTTGCTTACAGATACCTCATTACTGCCAATATCGAGAAACTGGCTGATTCACATAGTCGCAAACCAATACATTTAAAAAAATTTTAATCTGCAAATGACAGATACGCAATGCACGGAGTCGCCTTTTCAATGGGTTCTTGTTTCCTGGGTGTAGCTTCTAAATATTTAAAGTAGGGCCTGTAGGTTTAAATAGCGTCAAAGCAGGTTCTAATGAGGAGCTGCAGGTTCAAAGTCGGGTCTAAATTTCGACTCGGGTTTGAAGCAAATAGTTGAATTTTCAGCCAAGAAAATTTTTTTTTCACTAAAAAAGGCAAATTTTACACAAAATAGGTCAATTTTGAACCAAATATGTAGTTGATTCTTCAACCAAGAATTATATCATACCAAAAAAGACGAATTTTGAACAAATTGCATGCATTTTTAACTGAATATTTAAATTCTTCAAGTGAAAATAACAATTTTTAACCAAAAATGGAATAGTCAGATTTGTATTTAAAAAAATTAATTTTAAATAAAAATATGAATCTTCTTTAAAGCAGTGGAATTATCTACCAAACTGTTGAATTTTCAAGACAAAAAGACGAATTTTCTATACAAAACAGTTGAATTTCTCATCCAAAAATATAAAGTTTTAACGAAAAAGTTAATTTTTAATCAAACAGATAAACTTTAATTTAGAAAAATTAGTTTTTAACCCAAGAAATAAACTTTTAACAACATACATAGATTTTCAACCAAGTACTTGAATCTTACACCAAAAACATTAATTTTCTACCAAAACAGTCGAAATTTAAACAATCTAGATAAACTTTTAATCAAATAGTTAAATTTAAAAAGTAAACGTATCAATTTTCAATCAAAGATGGATAAGTTAAATTCTTATTTATAAAAAATTTATTTCTAATAAAAAACGAATCTTCTACAAAGTAGTTGAATTTTCTAACAAATTGTTGAATTTTTACGACAAAAAGACGAATTTTCTATACAAAAAAGTTGAATTTTCATGCAAAAAATATGAATTTTCAACAGAAATGTTAATTTTCAATCAAATAGTTAAACTTTAAGTTAGAAAAATTCGTTTTAACGCAAAAAAGAAATTTTCAACTAAGTGCATAAATTTGTAACCAAATAATTGAATTTTAGACCAAGAAGATTCATTTTATACCAAAAAAGTCGAATTTTCAACAAACTACATGTATTTTAAAGCAAATAGTTGAAGTTCTAAACTAAAGAAAAGCCAAAAATGGAATAGTTGAATTTGCATTGTAAACATTTTTTAATTTATAAGAGCCAATTTTCTAGTAAGCCGTTGAGTTTTTAATAACAACAAATTAAATTGTCTACCAAATTATTGAATTTTCTACCAAACAGTTGAATTTTCAAAAAAAAAAATTTATTTTCAACCAAACAGTTTAATTTTTAACTAAAGTTATGAATCTTCAAGCAAAACAATGGATTTTTAATAAATTAGTTTAGCTTTCAACCAAGGAGTTGAATTTTCAACTTCACAAAATGTGTATCCCATGTAAGACAGCATTATCAGGGTATCAAATTTTGAAGTAGTTTAGAAACATTAAGTTTGGAATTTTCAATCGATAACTTTTTTTTTATAATTCAACATTCAATGATTGATCGTACAATAATTTATACTTTAATTTCAACATTTTAATTTTCAAGTTAAAGATGGCGTTCTAGAAGAACATATGCCCATTTTTCTACAATTTAAAAATATTTGTGTGTATTTTCTTACAACACTCAATTCTATTTTTCTTTTTCTTCTTGTAATTAAAAAAAAGAACTTTAATTAACGTCTTAAGTTAAAGAAACATGCGCCTCGAGTGAAAAAAAAATTTCCACTCTATTTCGTCCGAACTGGATGATTTCTTTCAATCAAAGTTTTGTCTCTTTAATCTTGCACTTACGTATCTCGGGAGAAAGTTTTATGCTGTGAAAACTAAAAATTTGCACCGTGAAAAAAAGTGTGGGTTGGCATCCGAAAAAAGTAAAACAAAAAGATACACTGAAATCGGTTAAATTATCGTTAATAATCGGAAAATAATCAGTCATAACAAATTATGAATTCAAAAAATGTTTGGTTCAATTTAGAATTATTTGTAAATGCGAAAGAACATTATTTTTAATTTAGTTGAATGCACACTTTTTTGTACGAAGTTGAATGTCGAACCTAAAATTTCTTCAGCTTCAACCAAAAGAATATTGTTTTTTGCAGATTTTCAAAAAATTGTAAATAAAACAAAAATTCATTTTTTAATTTATGATTTTGTATTATTGCTTACTAGTAAAAACTGAACACAGACAAAATTCGCTATAATTTATAAAAAAATAGGAAGTATTGTTGAATTTTCAAATCCGAAAACCGAACAAAAGATATCATTTGATTTCAACATTTTTTTAAAACTTTTTTTGGGTGCCAACCCGCAAATTTTTTGCTCACACTGGGCTGAAACGATTCAATTAATTTTTGCATTAACTCCACTCTATTGTCCAATTATAAATATTCTTAAACAAAAAAATGTCTTTTCATGTTTTAACGCATCATTTAATTGAAAATTTTAAGAATTTCAAATGCTCATTAGTACTGAAATTGTTTAATTTTAAATATGTAGATTAATCACGAATATTCTCTTTTTAAACCTCTGTCCTACCTTCGCTGTGTACGAATACCGACACAGATTACGGTGCGTAAAAAGAAAGGAAAAAGGGAAGCAAAGTGAGGGTAGAGAAAAAACGAGTGGGGACAACAGGGCGAACTCGGCGGTAATAAATAATCAGATTAATGGAAAATATTTCTCCACGAATCGCGAGGCTAGGGGCGTCAGAAGGTGTGCAGGTCCTAACCGCGGATCGAATCGTCTCGAACGCCGCGGTTATTTATTATTCGCTCTCGTTCGCTTAGTTTTTTTCTACACCTCTCCACCACGAAAAGTGATACAGGGGTAAATCGTATCGATTGGGGTGAATGTGTGTAATATGTATGTTCTATTGGGAAAATGCGCGCTATATAAAACTCTTCAAGCCTACGAATACTTTGAAATGAAAGATTATTTTGAGTTATGGGTGAATAGAAACATATTTTGTAGATTAAGGTTCTTTAATGTGATCCCCTAACGAGTCTTAGGTATAGAATTTAGAGCAATCTTTCTAAAAATCCTAAAAAGTATTTTTCAACTCTGATTTATAAAAAATAGGCTAAACAGCTCCCACTATTTACAGATCTACAATTCGTTGTAAAAATTAAAAATGTAGCCATACTTCACAAAGTATTAGTACACAAGCCAGTACTTCAATCAAATATTCCATCTTGTTTTTGGTTCTCTCAATTTTATCTAGGAAAGCTAATTAATAAAATATTTGAATGCATAGTAGTCATGTATAAAATAAGTATGTTTACTGCTGAACGTAAAAGCCGCATAAAGCAGAGGCAAAACCTTCATCGTCATATAAAGAAATCAAATAAGGTTCAATAAACTTTTAGTCTGCCATTCGTTCAAAAATATTTTATGTCAGTTGGAATAACTTTTTATCTGAAACATTCTAGTTTAATATTATTAACTTTTTTATAATCAACCTAAAACGTAGTAAAATTTCATAACATTCTCTGTAATATTTAGTATTGTGCAGAGCTTGTTATTATTTTATTACGTGCTGCAGAGAGCCATGTTTGATTATTGTTTCGCAAAAATTCAAGCTGTCAACGAATAGACTTGATTACATATAATAAATAACTGAAACCTGATTCTATATACGGACTAACTCGAAATTGATTCTATATTGTATGAAACAGTCGATATTGTACGTTTTTACTGAAAAAAAAATTTATTTGAATGATGCGAAAAAAATATTTTTACTTATGTTTCGGGTGAGTCAAAGTTAAAATTTCCTCCATAAATTTCTGTGAGTATTTGATTTAAATTTTAGCTTAGGAAATATTAACATTTTATTATTTCAAATAAAATCTTCTATCTATTTAAAAAAACGAATATCAAAAACCTAGAATTATTTCAAAAATTTATGTAATCTACAATTCATTTTTCCCTAAAATACATTATGTTTTGTAATAACAAAGATTTAGGACCATATATACATGCCATAGTGTCGTTGGCGAACGTATCCAATGTTTTAAATCGATATCGATGCTTCCAGATGACAAGGTTCCATCACAGAAAAAACAAAATATGATCTCTCCATCGATTTAAGAGTATTCTTTACGAGATTCTTTACCTACAAAAAAAATAACTCCACATGTTGAGATTTACCCTCCACATGGGGAATGGTTACCTTCTTGTTTGTTTCGATGCGAAAAAATTCAACTTCATCTACTTGAAAATTACCCGCAACAAAAATTCACTTCTGTTTTTTCTGTGATCTATAGAGAACAAATGAAAAATTGCTAACTTGTGGACACATAATGAAAAGGTACTAATTAGCGTAGTGAACTCTCAAAGCTTGAATATCCCATCCTAAATTTTACTGAGAACGTCAGCGAGAATAATTGGTTATATATCATTCGATATGTAACCAAGTCACTTGGACACGTCGATATCTCCTCTTGTGTGGACGTGACTTAAAAAAATGTCGGTAAGGTAGCAATCGGGTAAGTTGTACTTGGCCTTAAATTACATAGTGATCTCCTTGCGGCGGGGCTCCATGTCGCGGGGTCTATCGCTCGGTGGTCGCTGATCGATTTCGAGTAATTAACACATAAAAATATATACATCTTCCATAACACTCCCAAAGAATTAACTGGATTTGTGCATCTAACTGATGACCTCAGAAGGGCCGCTCCGTCCACCTTAATCCGGCCGTCTGGGAAGCACCGTGGCCTGACTAAAGGAGGCTGCCGGATAGCAGAGTGGGTGAGGCATTGACTGTGCGATGGGGTTCGCCTGGGTATATTTCCAGAACGTTGGAAACAGCGTAATGTACCGAGATCTAAATTCGGCGAAGGTGCCCAGATTCGGTGTACTACCTTGAGAATAAACGCAGATGTGGCACAAGCAGCCTGAGCGCCTGAATGGGGCCTTCACGGGCTCCCCTACCCCTCTTATACGCAAAGAACCAACCAATAACGACTAAGAATAATCATCAGAGTACCTAAGGAATAATGAGTACTTTAGCTATAAAAGAATTGTCTTGCAATATTCCCTTAATCACAAAATCGTTTCATGTAGCTCGGGACGCAACCATGGGTATCGCCTGACACTCAGGGTGGGGGCTCTTTAAAAGCTCCTAAAAGCCTTTTAACGTACCCAGTTTCTCTTCCTTCGAAACTTAGTTAACACTACCCCTATTTTCCACCCCTCGCCAAACGATTCCCTTTCACTCTCAATCAATGGCTTATTGAATATTTCACATCATTTTGTAAGGTTATACTTACTCTCTATATAGCATGAAAAGTACAATCAAAAGACTTTTTCTGATTGAGAAGGGTATTTGAAGTATAAATATTTCAACTTAAATTGTATTAAAATACAAAATATTGAAACGTATTACCATTTTCAAATCCAGAAAAATCTGGGACTATTATAATTTAATCATAAGTTCAATATTAGAAAGTATCAAATTATCTACAGAATAATAATGGTTATAAATATCGGAAATATCTTATTATGCGTGCCAGATTTCTAAATGGTAAATTAATGATTGGCATAATTCCAATATTTTGTAGCCACTTGTGAGCTGTAGAATTTACTTTAGTATTTTTTCATTTATACTCTAATTAAAGCAAGCAAAAACACTGATTTTTTTATTTCACTGAATAAATTAAAAAACGAATAAAATAAAGTTATTTTTTATTCAGGAGCTCTGCTGCATTCTTAATATAGCAATTTGAATGCAATTTTCTACCAGTATATTTTTCTAGGTGAGACCCGGCAATCGTTTCTGTGGATTTAATATTAGAAAATAATGAAGGTACCAATTTTATTTGCGAGTTCCCCTATAATCCTGAAGTTCCAAGTAAAAGGATATCGAGACATCACTCAATTTTCTTTCGAGTGTTCTATAGGTATCTCTGAAGCTTAAATTTCCATTAAAGAAAATTAAACTATCGCTTCACTAATACGCCAACACTGATGTTTTACCTCGATACACGTTTTGTGAAATTTAAATAGAATATTTTATGACATTTGCAATCATAAAGGAAATCTGAATAATAATTTTCATATTACATGTTTGAAACATGAAATTATACGTTCATTAGCAAAAAGTTCAAATTTGAATTTTTATAATAAACAGTCTCTTCTTCAAAAGCAGTTATATTTAAAGATTTTGTTGAAACCAAATATTCGTAAATTCTAAATAAGCGTAACGTAAACATTTCTAAATACCTGATGAACTATTACATGTGCGATCCTTTTTGAATGAAAGATTTAGGAATATTTAATTGTAATATATTAATGGAAACTTGACTTCAAAAATATACTTAAAATTAATAATATAAAATCATACCAAACTAGATTCCTATCACATACAATTTTCCACTCTCAAACTTTTCTATTCAATTTTCAGTAAATAGTGAATTGTCAACCTCATTAATACCATTAATTAGTTTTTGAAACTTTACCTGACTGTCCATGTCTACATAATAGGCCAAGAGCTTTGAAAATTTTTCTATAACGTTTATTACAAGGGTTCAAGACAATCCTCGAAATAATGAAAATAGTAAGCGAATTATTCCACGACTCTTGAAATAATGAAAAGATATTTGAAACTTTTCACTTTGAAACTCGATTTGAATCTGTTCGATTTGACACGTTTTCACTTTAAAATTGTGCATCTAGTAAGAAGGATTTTAACTTGAATTATATGTGTAATGATAAACTGTTTTTTGTTGTTGTAAAAACTGATTTTATATCAAATTGCTATAAAGAAACTATTATGAAAAATTTCAATCAAAAACATCGGCTGTCGTTCTACGCGATATAAAAAAAGTGCAAACGTGATGAATTGAAAACGAGTTTATGTGTATATCAAATATAGAATTACTTTTATTTAATTATTCTTCAATTTGCTTCACCATGCATAATTGTGTACCTGCATTATTGATTTACATTAAAAGCAGTCTGAAGTTAATAAAGTGATTGAGAAACGTATTCGATGGAATAATTAACCGCGTCGCCAGTCAGCCACTTGAGATTTTAATAAACCCTATTTCGTTGCACACTATAATAATGTTGCAGGTTATTGATCGATGTATAATGTATATTGTATAGTTTATATCAGTTAAATACTGTGGATCACTCCTATTAAAAATACCGCCACGATCATGTGTGTGTATTTTTCCAAAGCAAGAACTGCACGCACAGATGACGGTTTACGATAAAGCAAAAAATTGCACGTGACTGACCCTATAATCTTATATTATAGCTAGCAAAGATGAATAAGAACCCCCATTAATGGTTAATAACAACCCTTATGCATGGTGTACATTAACCCCTAGCTACATCTAATAAACAACAGTTGCCAACAGAGAATAAAAGCCCATATCAGTGGTCTGTGATAACCCCAGCAAAAGAAAATGAAAACCCCTAACAATGTTTAATAAAAAGCCCTATTGACAGTGAACATAAACTGCTCGCAACGGCTAATAGACAAAAATTGCGAAGGTCGAATCGCAACACCTATCAATGATAAATAACAAACCCTAACAAAAGAAAGTGACAACTCCTATCGACGGATAAAAACAGCACATATTTAAAGTGAAGATAAACCCCTAGCAACGGCTAATAAACCAAGCTTCTGAACGGTGAATTAAAACCGCTATCAATGGTTGATGATTCCCTCTAGCAAAAGAAAATGACAAACCCTATTAACGATTCTTAACAACCTATATTCACAGTGAATATAAACCCGTATAGCAACGGCAAATGAACAACTCTTGTAAATAGTGAATCAACATCCCTATCAATGATCAATGATAACTCCTAGAAAAATAAATTACAACCCCTATCAACGGTTAACAAAAACCCCTATTCACTGTGAACATTAACTCCTAAGAACAGCTAAGATGCCCATCTGGAAGGTGACGCTGTTAGTTGTCACACGTTTTCCAGATAAAATTCTCTCTATGCATCTCACTGTATATGGATGAACCTTCATGCTTTCCAAAAGACAGATGGTAAGTCTATGGGAGGTTGAATCGAAGGCGTTTCAGTAATGAATCCAGGCCATCGGTAGAATGCGATTATAGAATGCAGGGTCTTTGCAGACGCTCCTGTCGATTAGCAGTTTCTCCCAACAGCCTGCTTTCCCATTTTTCGAGCCACGTTGTTTGTAAATTTCTCCCCAAACAGGTCCAATTAGCCGAACAATCATGTCCTTCAGGATATGTGTAAAGATCTTATACAGGGAGTTCAGGCAAGTTATTGGCCTGTAGGTCCTTGGGTTTGACAAGTCGCCGTCCATTCTCAGGAGTACAATGTGTGCTATCACCAGTCAATGCGGAACGGGCCTCTCCGACATCAAATTGAGCACAGTAAAGTAAAATGTTTGAAATGATAAGGAAATCAATATCATTTTGATATGCAAAAAAAAGACACCGAAATCAATATCATTTTGATCAGCTGGAATGAATGGTCGACTTTTGAGATTGTAATGATCTAATTCGAGATCATGTATCAAGTCAAACCAAGATGGCCAACCTTCTTGGAGTACTTTAGCTCACATGCGAGCTTTTTATGGAATCTGATGCTGTAGTGTACTTGGAAATTTACAAAATTAACAAAACCTGATATTAGAATATATCACCTGTTAAGTGTAGTTGTGACTTGCGTGCGGTTAGATAAATTGTTTAGGATATGCCGTTATGAAATCGGCGCAAAAAATTGGCATCCATTTAGTTTAGTCTGACAAATGACCTGAAAGCAGATAAACAATATCCGAATACGTACGGCGCGTTCCAAAAAAACGCCGTTTTGACTCAGAAAGAGTTCTATAACTTTTTAATTTGTTAATAAAAAAAAATAAGATTATTTATTTAAAGACTCGGCTACACCACGGGCTCTTTCTAGTATAAGGGACGGCAACTGACACTTTCGGCCGCTAGGGGCGCTATTGAGCGTGGAGAAACACCAACCGGCGCTTTCAACAGCGCAGCGACGTCTGATATTCGCATTAAATCAGGCCTTCATAACGCAGTGTTGAGTTGTTAGTTTAAAGCACTATTTTCGAAATGCCGGGTATATGTGTGTGGCAATTCAGTGTGAAAATAAAGGAGCACAACGCTTCTAAAATGACAAAAAACTAATGAAACTGTAGATAATGCCTTGAGCCTGCGCATCAGTCATGTCTCCACTCTCAGTGCTGCCCTCTGCGCTGAGCTTGACAAATTGCTGTCCCTATTGCAACTTCACACTTATTTTATATATTACTTTTTTATCATAACGCAATCATCAGTGCGATTTTAGGGTCTCATAATCTTCTCTGAACAACTATCATCAACTATTCAACTGTCATGTGATGTGTAGGCAGTGCGATAGTGCGGAGATAATGTCTAGTACCCTGCGTAAAGCGGTTATAGGCCAAAGCCTATAAATACTGTTTTAGTGATCATTTGCAGGCGCTAAAATTGCAATTATTATGGAGGTATGATAAAAAGTACTTTAGAGCTATTAGTTAACTCAATCGAACCATAAAGGGAACATCATGAAAGAAGCAACCACCGCCGAGAAAAACCATTGTCGATGGTGCGACGTATCCTGAAAAGCAATAATATTGGCACTGCAAGAGTAGCATAACTTTTTTATTTCCTTGAAAAAAAAAAGACAATTCTTTTGAGCTAATACTCAGCTTTATCGATTTGTTAAAAGAGCAGAAAAAATAAGTAATCGCAGGACTCTCAGTCTTTCCCCTATATTCCTCGGCGTTTCCCCTTTTTCCCCTTTTCTCGAAAAACTTCCCCCTTTCTCTCGTCTCTCTTTAAATACATGAAATTATTCTATTAAATTATAAATTATATTATGCTACCGCGGTAGTCACACGTACCCTACTACAAAGAAAGTTAGGAATCGTCTCAAATGGTCGGAATTTCTGACGATTTCTGAACATCCTTACCATTCCTGAAGATTTAGACTATTTCTGAATCTGTGCTGATTCACATCCTATCAGGCAGCTCATCGGCTAGGACCGCAGGTAGGCCAACCCAAAAGCATTACAAATTTTTAATAATTTTTTTTCAATGTTGCATATACAGATTCAAAAGTTAGAAAATCAGAATCTACGGGTTACGACGATTTCAGATATCTAAAACTTTTGATAAAAAATTTCAAATTAGGATAAATATAATGTATCTTGTGAAGAGAAAATGGTACGTCAAAACGGTCAAAATTTTATCCTTCGAACCCAAGCTCTGACGATTTCTGAACATTTTGTCATGAGTTTTGACTTTTCCTAATGATTTCGGTCGAGAAACGTAACAAAAGTGGTGAGAAATAGTCAGATGTCCTGACTTTTTTCTGACGATTTCTGACTTTTTTTTTAGTAGGGTAACCTTTGATCGCGTATTTTGAAATTCCATTGCAACTATAAATATTTTACTAGATACTAAAAAAGGAAAATCACATAAAATGTTGAAAATATTTCTCAAAGATGTTTTTAAAGTGTTAAGGGATTTTTCTTGTGAAACATATTTAAATTTTCACAGACAAGTAAGAAAAGATGGATAATGTAACCTCATTTTGCGTATTGTTGTCATGTTTTTCATGTATGCTATGTATCAAGTTGACAGTTTTACTATCTGGAATTAATCATTTCTTAAATTACACAGGCCGACAAAAATGGCATCATTTTTGTACCCAAAGACCGGACTATGTCTACCCGAAGGATTTTGGTATCCCAAAACCAAATCCGTTATCCAAATTTTTCCTATACGTCAGGTTTTTGAGATATCCTAACCTGAAAGTGTAAAAGTGGCTATTTTTAGGCATATTTGAGGCGATATAACACGATCATACATTTTTTTTCTTCTAAAAACTGCTGAGGCCATCGTTTAGTACTCTTTTTTCTTATCTTCCATGTCCATTTTTGACAATCTCGAACCAATTTTTTTTCTTCGACATATTACACATTAACCATTCAGTTTCTCTTCGCCTTGCATTGTTTCACAATGCATTATGGAACTGAAATGGTTAATGTGTGATATCTCGGAGAAAAAAATTGGTTCGAGATTACCAAAAATGGAAATGGAAGATAAGAAAAAAGAGTACTAAACGATGGCCTCAGCAGTTTTTAGAAGAAAAAAATGTATAATCGTGTTATACTGCCTCAAATATGGCTAAAAATAGCCATTTGTGCACTTTCAGGTTAGGATATCTCAAAAACCTGACGTATAGGAAAAATTTGGATAACGGATTTGGTTTTAGGATATCAAAATTCTTCGGGATCACACAGTCCGGTCTTTGGGTTTGAATTTTGTCGGCCTGTGTTATTTGACCCGTTGCAAAAACTTTTAGAACCCTTAATGTTTAAAATTTTGATTTTATGGATTTTGAAATAGTTTATGATTTTAATATTAGAAAATAAAAATCTAGGAATATGAACGCGCGCTTGGCGCGCGTGTATCGTACTTCAACGTTTGTTTTTAAAGAAATTTAATTAATAATTTTAATTTAATTTATATTTGTTAAATTTTAAATGATTTGTACACATTTTAATGGATTTTTACGATTTCCAAAGATTTCGGGGGATTTTAATGACTTTTTAGAGAACTTTTGGGAATAAATTAAATTTTATTATCAGAGATTTCTGCGGATTTTATCAATTGAAAGGGATATGAAGAACATACAAAAATTTCAAAGGATTTTAAAGATTTTAAGTTATTTTAAAAGATTCTAGATATTTTCAGGAGATTTAGTATAAACGAATTTCAGAACTCTTAATATTTGAAAATTTCCTTCTTATGGATTTTGAAATCCTTTATGTTTTTAATACTAGAAAATAACACTCCAGGGATGTGAAAGTTCGATTCGCGCGCGCAAATTTGATTTGAAATGGATTTTTAGAGAAGTTCAATGAATAATTTTAATTTAATTTATATCCAATGCATTTTAATTACTTCTTCTTCTTCTTTTGGTGGATTTTTACGACTTCAAGAGATTTCATCGAATTTCTAGAGAACTTTAGGGAATAAATAAAATTTTATTTCACGGGATTGCTATGGAGTTCAACAGTTTCAAAGGAATATGTAGGAATTAGAAAATTGCAAAGAATTTGAAGAGATTTCTTTTCAAAAATGTGTAGGACTCTTACTATTTAAAAATTTATTATTATTGTTTTTTAATTAGTTTGTCTTTAACATTTTAAAATATTTTAGTCGGCAATATTTAATAAGGTTGTTTTCAAAGTCAGATATCACTTTTCCAATGAATGGATCTTATGGTTCATAAAATTCTAATTTTGAAAATGCCCAAAAAATATTTTTTACGTATTATTGTTTACTATTTTTTTAATTTAATGTTGAAATATGAATTTTCTGTCACGATGTCGATTGGAGGGCCCCTCACCGAAAAAATGAGGTTTCTATTAGAACCAATTTTTTGTTCCAAAGGAGCTGCAAGCAAAAGGAGCCTTTCTTGCTGAAAAGGAACACAGAATGATAATTGGTTTCTAAATGAACCCAAAAAATAGATTCAAATGGTTCTAATAGCGCCTTTTTCTCATTTATATATGCCTTGACTCACTTCAAAGAGTTTACAAGTTAACAATGCACATTTTGCTTTATAATTCGAATTAAATAATATGCACTGAATAACATTTGAGGAAGAAACTAAAATAATAGACATTAGTCATTCTTGAAAGGAAGATATCGCACATGAAATGTGACAGTTTTTAAGATTAAGTTCAAAAACCCGTGTTTTTCATTGCGCATGCACAAGAAGCACGAGGCTATTTAAAATGACATAATATTCACTTGCAATATTAGGTTAATATTATATTTTTCTAAAAAGCTAGGTATTCCTAGCTAGGTATTCCTATAATTCAATTTAATTTGTTTTAAAACGGATAAAAAACGTTTGTCAATATTTATTTGTATGACTATCTATAATATTGATTCATTTCAAATAGGCCCGCGCTTTTCGATACATGCGCAGTTGAAAACGTCAACACCCGCCGATGGCCATCTATCGGATATCGGCGAACTAAAAAGGAACCTTTAATAAGAGTTCCTTTAGAGCCCATTTTAGAGCCTGAGTTCTAAAATCTACACGGAAAAAAGTAGATAGTTCGATTCACTTTCATGTATTGTTAACTTCAAGCTTACTTGTTCACATTGTACAAGAAACAATTCAAATAGTTTCTTATACTGATTGAGATTGTAATCTCAAAATATACAAAACCTAAAGTCAGCATTACTACTTCAAATTGTAAAAAGAAAGATTACTAAAAACAAGTAGCTTCAATAACTATTTGAAATAGTACAGTTGTACATGTAAACTGTATGAATAACTAATTCACATAGTAAGCAAAGCATTGTGAGTTTGACTTTTGCAAGTGAGTTCGATCTCCTTTTTCGCGTTGCAATAAGCACTGCGCGAGATTGTTAGCCCTACTATTTGAAATTGTGAGTAACTTCAGTGGCATAACTAGAAATGTGTGGGCCCTTTCCGAAAAATTTTTTAGGCGGTCCGCTTGAAATTAAAAAAGAAGGACGACTTATAACTTGTTTATCAGTAAAACAACAGATTTTCGCTTCTCAATCTATAAGACAGACCACCCACTGACATTTTACAAAAGGAAATAAATTGTCAGAAACTATTTTATAATGGTTTCTCTTTTTTCATAATATTAGTTGAGATAATTGTTATAAATAAACATAGTGAATAACTCTATACTTCGATACAGTTTTTTTGTTTTGTACCAAATTTTCAGAATATAAAAATATTATGAAAAATTATATATAAAAAATACTTTTTTTACATTACTTCTGCTATGGAATTTTTTGCTTATGATATTTTTAATTCCTTATAACAATAAAACGGCGATACCACGCTGAAAACACCAGTTCCCGTTAGATCACTGAAGTTAAGCAGTGTTGGGCGCGGTTAGTACTTGGATGGGTGACCGTTCGGGGAATACTGCGTGTTGTTGACCCGTCGTAGGTGTGGTGGACCTACACTGGTAGTATTTATCCACCTAGAAACACTACCCGAATCGGGTAGTGAGGCAATGAACTTTCGAGTTCGAAATGCTAATAAATTTTTTTTTTTTTATAACAATAAAAATGATTGAGATCGTACTTGATTTAGCCACCCAGGTTCGAATATTATTATATTATTTGGAAGAATTTTTTTTAGTAGAATAATGCATTGTTTTCGACATATCATTTTTTGAATCAATAATTAAATAGTATATTATGCACCTAGGGGGAAAAAAGTGCCTCTCCCCTTTGGCGCATAAGATATTTTTCATAACAAATGGATGATTTCAGACATTTCTCGAAATACAGTCATGATTTCAGTCCATATTAGATTTTGTATAATGAAGCATGAAATTAATGTTAACCTAATCTATGGTAATTTTAGAGGTGATTATCATAGATTATCCAAAATTCATTTTTTTAAATTTCCATAAATCACCGGAAATTTATGGAAAATTTCGGTAATTTGTGGTAATTTTACAGGTGAATATGGTAACTTACCCAAAATTCATTTTCAAAAATGTCCATAAATTTCCGGAAATTTATGAAAATGTTCCATAAACTTCCGGAAATTTATGGCCAATTTTGGTAATTTATGGTAATTTTACAGGTAAATATGGTAACTTACCATGGAATACCCACAATTCATTTTTAAAAATTTCCATGAATTTCCGGAAATTTATGAAAAATGTCGGTCATTCATGGTAATTTTACAGGTGAATATGGTCACTTACCCAACATTCATTTTTTTAAATTTCCATAAATTTCCGGTAATTTATGGTAATTTTACAGGTATATATGGTAACCCTCCATAAATAACCGCAAAATTCCATTATCTGCAACCAAAATTTTTTCTCAGTTTTTATCGTGAGTGGGCTGATAATCATAAAATGCGAGCTCATAGATGCATAATTTCCATTATTCATCTCTGACGTCACTTTTGAGTCCTTAGGGAGTAAAAAGTAGAGCTTTAGCCCCGCTTCATAGGCGTTGAAAAGGGCTAAAATCATGCGTGTGTCATCAAAAAATAATTTGTAATACAATTTTAGTTTAAATTAATTTCCATATTTAAAGCAGTAATAATTTTTTCAACCTTTTCACATTGATGTTTGTAGAAATCAATACCATTTATTGAAAAAAAATTTTTTCTTATTTTTTAAGATTTTTAACAAAAATAAAATATACAATTCTACTGTGATATCGCGATCTTTAATATTCGTTTCTCGGAACCGATTTTTGTTGTGTTAAACAGTTTTTATTCTAATTCAGCATCCCCATATCTCATGAGAAAAAATTGATTTTTGCGAAAAATTTAAATTTGAATCACTATTCAATGTTTGTTTCATCTTAAAATAGTGATTTCAATTTTGCATTTGATATATTATCATAATGTTTAAACTATTTTTTTTATTCATACACATTTCAGTTATGTAAATTAATGTTACGTTTCAAATGAAGGCAGATGATAATAAAGCAAAATTAAAAATTCCAAAGATTTCATTCGAAATCATTTTTTCAAGTCTTGATTTACAAAAATACAAAATCTGTAGTTTTTAAAAATGGTAATTTTAATCATTTTATAATAATACATACAAATTACTAATAATATATACACTGTGTGAGTTGATACTTTTAAGCAAAATATTTTTCCCTAGCTCGTTACAATTTATTAGATATCACCTGTAAGAGATTGATTTAAAAAATTGTAAGTAGACATTTATTTTCTTAGCTGGCCACGTTTTTCTCAGAGAAACCGCTTGATCGAGACTTTTTCAGAAAAATCTAAGCGGTTCCGTAGCTCACTTGACTAAGGCGTTGCGCTATATTTAGGTTTTAGGACAGGTTTTAGGTAGGCAGGTAGGGTTCGATTCCCCAGCGGGGGCGATTTTTCAAAGCGTTTGAGCGTGCGATCATATGTGTAAGACTCTATGCGTGCGACTGTGTAAGAATAATCGTAAATTACGTGCAGTAATGATATATAACATAATTTTTTTCCTCCTCAAATCGATCGACATTGTACATCATTTTTGTTTTGTATAGAATGCGTGCAGTGCATATATACATATACATAAACGCGTTACGATGCGAAATCGGCAAAGTTACTCTTCACAGAAGGAAAGCTTACTACACGAAATAGTAACTTCTTCTCGCTGAGTATTGATGGTTACCAAGTGGTGCAGTGCATCCTACTATTTGAAATTGTTCATCATGCTCTTTTAAAGAGTCAGTTTAACATACGTGAACAAAAAATAGTAATTTTAACAAAATTCACGACGAAAAGCTGCGGTTCAATTTAAAATAGTTAGAACTAGTGGTTTCGAGAGTTCTTCTAACGATCCACTTTTTTCCGTGTAATCTCTAAGATACTGTAGTGATTTTCATCTCACTTTAAAAATCAGGAATTTGAAGGCAATTACAAACTTACGTGTGATTGACTACTGTATCTTAATTTTGTCAATGTTCTTAAGGAAAAACGTGGATTATTTGCTGTATGCTATATTACGTATTGTGACTTTATGGTAATGTAGTGCAAACAACTGATAACGTATTAAGTTATTATGCTTTCCAAGACGTCATTTATACACATGTTTAATAATGCACATATATATGTGCTCTAATGGAACATCAGAATATTATTTCGTTTCTGTGTTCACCAGTTTCTTTCCAGGTCAGTTTTTTCTCAATATTCGGAGAAAATGAAAATCGTTATTGGTGCTTTATTCCTCTCGTTAACGGTTCTTCTTAATTCTATTGGTAAATATAATACTATAATTTTGTAAATATTTAAATTACATATATTTCTTTATCAGGATGTTTTCATAAATAAGTTAGCTGAAGATTTATAACTGCTGTATTCTATATATTCATAAGGCATTTTTTCCTGCGACTCCTATACAGACAATTTTAAAATTACTTTGGAATCATTGTTTTCACTCCAGACCATTTAAGGATATGTCATATACTTATCCGATTCTTACCTTACTGACATTTTTTTAACAACTCATGCCCAAAAGACGACTCTAACCCGTAACACGAAAAATTTATTGAGTTTTTTAACTGAACTGAAAGTACAAACATCCTGAAAACCAACAGAAAACCACCAGAAGATTATGATACTTTCACCTGTTATAAATCTTCAGCAATTAAAATTGTTCTAATTATTCACTAAGCCCTTTTTGAAAAATGTGCATTTTTTTTAATTTATGAGATGTAGAAGTTGCTTATAAGTTGATTGTAAAGGTTGCTTCAAAGTTATTTTTTATATTATTTTTTATTCAATTTTGTGGTGTTTTACATTTTAAATTCGAAAGTATAATAGAAGAGCATGATAACATTTTTTAAATCAAATTTATCAACATGCTTACTTATTTTATAGTTTATGCTAGTACTTTGCCTGAAATTCATTTAAATCAGAGTACACTCAGCACTTAATTATTGCTGCGAGCTGTCAGTTATTTTAATAGCTATTATGTGTAAGCGCGTTTGGACTTTTTCCAATTTTAATCAAAAACAGTTTTATTTATCTACAATTTTAGTTATGTCTAAGCTTCGCATGTTTTCGAAACTAAATTTCCGGATTTTAGTTATTGTTAAAAATTGTACTGAAATATAATAAAATATGAGCAGGTATATTGACCAGCTTAAACCTGGATGTTGATGTTCCTCCGCATCCTAAATCATCACTGCTACTTTTCTATTTTTTCTTGCAGAATTAAGTTCGCAGCGTGGTTTGCATAACAACAAAATATATCCAATTCCTGATCCAGCTCCTGCTGATGCTGCTCCTGTTGGTGCTTCTCCTCCTCATGCTCGTGCTGCTTTCGCTCGTGATCGAGCTGCTCTCCGAGTTCGGACGATTTTAAATAATTTTTCTGGTCTTAAATACAGAACAACAAATGGTCGCTTTCGCGAAATAAGGGGATATTATCCAGCAGTAGTAGCACGTGATAATTACATAATTGGAATATGTCCTGATGGCTATAATTATCACTCAATTTATAATAGTCTTGAACAAAGAACTGCTTTACGCATAAATGGACGCACTGAACGTAACTTGACCCTATTAGAAATACTATTGATAAATCCTTGATACGTACAAACAGATAGGACACGTCCTCGATGTAGCGTTAATAAGTTTTCTTAATTATTTCTATATCTTATTGAATTAAAGAAATGTATTCAGTATCTTCTGTAAATATATCCCCTAGTTGAAAGGCTTGCCTGATTTTAATTATGTCCTACAGGTTAAGACCCTCCTTAACTGAACTTTTAATATCGAAATTGAGATTTTTGTATCGTTGGACTCATCTCAAATATGTGCATTTAATGGTGTTATTAAAATTGGAAATTGTTTATGATAATTAAATGCAAAGAGGACGTAAGCCATTCAAAATTGACGTGTTGTAGCTTTGATATACGAAATATTGTAAATAGGCAATTTACGTCATCAGAAATCGGATACCCCTCTGTTTTCCGGTACGTTCAGCATTCAGCTGAGATATGAATATATATGACAAACGATTTGTAATCAACAAAATAATAAGAATATTCAGATACATACCTATTTGGATAGGTACATAATTTCAGATGTTTATAATTTGTTGATTGAACATTCTTTTTTGCATATATTTGTATCACAAAACATTTAAATATTGAAGATCTGCACTCTACTGTGACAATTGCGTATTTTCATTATTTTCACTGGATATCACATACACAGTGCAAACATAACTGTTTCCCTCATATTTCACATATTAGAAACAATTTTATCTTTATTTTAAAGAAAATACCGTTATTGTAAAAGGTAAAAAAATAAATTATTTGAAATTTTTTGGTTATATTCACACACCCTATCTAGTATATATAGTAACTAAAATTTAACATAACTATTACTTAAACTTTATTCAATAAAAATTCTAGTTGTCCCATTTTCAGTAAAAACACGTATTTATAAGTGATAAACACTCGGATGCTTCAGATGAAAATAAATTTTCGTTTGCTATCACGTGCTGTTGGGGCAGTTATTCGCGTGTTTACTAGAGTATAATTATTAAGTCATACAAACTTCTGAAGATGGCACTGTATTATGTATAATGCAGCAGCATCTTCAGAAAATTCATCTGGGGTATGCTGACTAAGGCCCGATCAGTTCCTGACTAGAACTTTTTGGTCCTTTTATCTTAATCAGGCAACCTACTAAAGCCTGACAACAAGGCAAAATTAGGGCTTATCTAGACTCACATAGTTTGTTATATAATTTGTTATATATAGCATGTTATATAAAGAAATACATCTCCTTGATCATGATCTTTACATCCACATTTCTGAAAAAAAAAGATATTGTTGAAATCAAAGATTTGTTTTACGTGCAAGTTTCAATAGCCACTAACCCAATTTAATTCTCAAGTTACAGACTTACTTTGACTGAAGACTAAAAAAAAACTGTCTACTTCTACATTTTAATCGTAATTAGACTAAAAAAACCATGTTTCGCTCTCTTCACAGAAAAAATGGGATTTCAGTAATGTTGGGGCTCAAGTAAAAGTTGGCATACTTCAGAACTTAGGCTCTAAAGGAACTCTTTTTGTTGGTTCCTTTTTAGTTCGTTCATATCCGATAAATGGCCATTGGTGGGTGCCTACGTTTTCAACTGTACATGTGCCGAAAAGCGCGGCCCTATTTGAAATCAATAAATACTATAAATAATCTACAGATAAATATAAACAAACGTGTTTTATTCTTTTCGAAAATAAATTAAATTGAATGATAGAAATACCTAACTTCTTTAAAAAAATGAAATATTAACATGATATTGCAAGTTGAAAACGACGGATTTTCAACCTAACCTGAAAAACTGTCACATTTCATGTGCAATATCTTCCTTGCAAGAATGACTCGTGTCTAGAATTTTAGTTTCTTTTTTAAATTTTTCCTAATCCAGTATTATTGAATGCGAATTGTAAAGTAAAATGTACATCATCAACTGGTAGAGTCTTCGAAGTGCGTCAGAGCAGAAGTGAAAAAAGGCTCTATTAGAACGGTTTGAATCCATACTTTGGGTTCCTTGAGACAACCATTCATCATTTTGGGTTCCTTTTTAGCAAGAGAGGTTCCTTTTTGTTGCAGCTCCTTTTTGGAACCAAAAATTTTTGTAATAGAAACCCCAGTTTTTTCTGTGTTCAGAAAAAATGCCCGAAAGACTTTCGAGTGCCTACTAAAACATATGAGTCAAAAATGCGATGCCTCATTTAAACCGACTTTAGAAGCCGAGAAATAAAAGTTGTGAATTATAATTGGAGTTAATTAGTCGTTTCATTCGTGACGCATTTCTGGGTTGAATCGCGTGTGATTTTCCGTGGCATAAAGTTCTCGTGCGAGCTGGAAAAGTTGAACTTTTTTTTCGTTTTCCGGTGGATGCTTCGAGTGAGCTTCAGACAAAGAGACGTCAGATACATCACTTAACGCCCGCGTAAGGTAACCCAACCCAACTACCTTCGTTTCCCGATGCCTTTCCCGTGGGACTTTTAGTCGAGACTTTTTCCGCTATACCGATACAAGCTGATGCATGGCTCGTGATTGGAGTAACTGTACAGTGTACACACACGGAGGGAATTTCATACGTAATCTCGTGGGACCGACGAATGTGGGGATCACCCGGGAAAGGAGTTCGTCTTTCAATATATCAATTCCACATTGAGCATCCCTCTAACCAGGGTCGAGATCCGTCATTCCCTCTATCTCTCTTGACGATTCGCGATAAGTGAAATGGAGCCGTAAAAAGTACGTGAGAGCGGTAGCCATAGCCGTCATGTACGAAAGGAAGATCGATCGAGATTGTAATTGGTAAGCAATCATAATAGCGGTCGGCAAATCCGGAATTTTTACGACTACTTTAACAAAAGGGGATCCAATCGTAAATTCTCTAGGGATTTAATTGGAAATATTTTCAGAACTATTTCACAAGTGGGTAATGGAGAAGGTTTTCTTCCAATTTTTAATTTGGAGGCACATAGTACGGCAAGAACATCAGTAGGGAGCCATTTATGGTTAGGATCACATTAAAAGCTGTTTAAAAATTGATTGTCAAGTTGGGTAAACATGAAATGAAGGGTGAAGGTGCATAAAAGGTCAATCCACAAATTTTCGATATCGATTTCTTTTTGCTTAAAAATCTACAAAGTTATAGTACATGGTTTCCTGACAGCATTTGCTTTAACTCGCTTTTTTACCCATCTTTTTAGCGTTTTTAACTAATTAAAAGATTTTAAAACAGATCTTTGGATATAACTATTTGATGACTGATTAAGAGGCTACTCATTAGGAAGTTGGTGCTATTGATTCTTAGATATCATGAAGCTTTAAGAACTTCGTTTGCTTTGCGGTTGTTACAATATGAGCCAGTAGCTTTCGGAGTTGAAGCGTTCTAAGTTGGCTTTTCAACTATGAACCAGATCCGCACGGTTCGAGCTCGAAGCAGTCAGTTGTAAAGTCTTCCGTTTGAAGACTTGATTCTATATTTGCTCGAAATTCAGAATTTTGATTCTATAATGCAAACTATATATATATTTGTTGTAATTTAACATTTAACCCTTATTATCTTCTGTCAATTTACTCTTCGATGCCTCCTAATTTTTTCAAAATTCTTTTTGCTGAAGAATTCTACTACACTCTTAGAAAAGGAATTCTTTTCAATACTTCATATTCTAATTTTTCTCTAATGACACTTCTACCTCTCTTGGCTTTACCATGCCGCGCTGTTGGGCAATAACAATTAAGATGATAATAAAATAAAAAGGGTTGCGGGATTTCGAGCGGCTTGGTGCTGAAATTAGCGCGGTAGGCAAGATAACTGCGCGTTCTAATTATTTAATTAATCCTGACGACATTTTGGTGTTTTATCCGGAATCTCGTTAGCTGGCATGGCGTGTAGAATACTAGCAGGATTGGGCCACACCTGTGCTAAAATATATATACCCCGTTGGCCCTGTATAACGACTCCCCTCTCCCTTCTCTGATTACCCCCTTCACCAACCCACTTTACAGCGAGATTTTGCTAGCGACTTTTCTGAACTTGTCTACTCTTTTCTGTTGGCAGAGGAGTAACGAGTCATTAGCATAATCACGATAATAATCGGCCGACTGTATTCTCCAGTCTGTGCATGTTGTGTAATATTATTGTGCACGTTCAGGTACACGAGTGTGGCCGTAATTAGCATAATTTTTGCGACGAACTTCGGTTTTGATGCGGGGTAAGCGTAGTCTCGTGAACTTTAATTGGATACTTGAATTCTGGCTTTGCTTTTTTAGATTCTGCTTCGTTTTATGAATTTTTTCCATGTATGGACGAATCTTCCGAGTTAGTTCTAGATTTTATTCAAGTTAGGATTTTGTGTAATCTTTTTTACTGCATTTCTGCAATTTGTACCTAATCCAAGCAAGGTGAGCCTGGAAAACTGGTAAATAATAATTAATTTATTTCTTAAATATAAATTTGTTAATTAGTCAAATGCAGTGTTACAAGCCTAATTATAAAATTTATTGAAACGATAATTTTGACACCAATATGAAATAAAATCCCTCAGGAGGGCTTTGGAATAAGCTTGATTTTTCACTTTTATTTGGAGGTTATTATGTATATTTTCATGGAGGTAATGCTAAAGTGGTGCTTCTTTATCTTGTAGTCTGTGACTTGGCGTCCAAAGGAAGGCTCTAAATGTTGAATACCTCTGAACACCTCGAATCTATTAAGCTCATTTGAAACAGGCGCATTAAGCTAGTTTAGATAAGTTTTTTTTTGTTGAAATTTCTCCTTTTCATAATTTCCTCTGTCTAAAGTAGCCTTAGAATTTATTTGTGTAAAATTTTCCATGAAGCTAACAAAATTAAATATTTTATCTCTCATAGTTTGGCAGACATGGTCTTCAAAAAATTATTTTTTGGTGAAACATTTGTCTGCATTTTTTTTAAATTGTAGATTAGCTCATTTTCTGTGCATCGTAAATAAAAATTGTACTTATATAATTTGAACTACACCTAATTTCCCGCAAACATAAAAAAGTTCTATCTCCCATACATATGTTCTAGATACAGCCTCCTGAACATTCTCTTTTTAATTTATGAGATTTTTCCTGATAACTTATTTCTGGTGCACTTTATATATAACAGATTGTTTTTCTGATAGTAAAAAATGCGTTCAATTCCCTGTAGAACTAAAAGAAAATAAGTTAAATGCGATGGAATTTTCGCAACTTAATAATAAAAAGAAGGAACTCTGATCGATTAAAATTGAAATTAATTTAATATCTCGAGCAACTCACGCAGTGTGAGTAACAGTAACAACACGTAACTCCTGCGTCGAATTTTAATAGTTCTAAGGTGTCCAAAAGTTATTCAACATTTGGAACCATTTTTTGCAGGCCAAATTGCAGACTTCGAGTCAAAGAAGCACCACTTTGAAGTTATCTCTTGAAAGATATATATAATCACCTTCAAATAAAGATAAAAAATCAAGTTTATTTAAGAATGGGAAAGCATTTTTTCTTTTTCGTCAAAATGATCGTGGGGTATCACAGAAATTAGATGATTAGGAAACGAGAGGTGAAAGCACTTTTGGGTTAAAGTCATGTGAAAATCCATGGAAAGCCTTAAGGTTCTTCAAAAGAAACGGGGTTCAGAACCTTCCAAAAGACGTCTACAAGACTGAATTGTTTGATGTAATATTTTTAGTACACGATCTAAAGCAATTTGTAAGTACTTGTACACAGAGCTTTTTCTGACAAATTTTGTCGTTCCTTTTTTTAATTGAGAATAAAGTGTTCTTTTTGCGTCTGAAACAGGCAATCCAGAGTAGAGACTCTGAGCAGAGATGAGTCTCTGCTCTGAGGCTTTGTCTAGTCAGTGGGCCTCCCTGTAATACCGACACCAAAGTTTGCATGCATCTTCGTGCGTTAGTCACAGCTGGTCAGGAAGTTTCGAGGGGTCGACCACTTCGATATTTCTAGTGAACTCACTAAATATTCTCATATATTCTTTTAATATTCCCAGATTCCTTCCCTTCCGTTCACCGATTGTATTCGTATAGCTTTTTATCTGGTGCCTTTGCTCAGTGACCCCAATTTTGGCATATAGAGATACTATTTTGCCACTATTTCAAACAAAAAAATCTGAATACCCGATTTTTTACGATTGTTTGCTAGTGACACTATTTCTTTACTTTACCTTAAAGAGTATTTTTCAACTTCTTCGCTAATTGGCTAAAATAATATGTACGCCAATTCAACAAATTACAACATATACAGGAAAATTGTCTCAATAGCTGATTAGGGGCCGTATGTACATAAATTACGTAAATTTGTTTTCCTGAAATGTTGTACCACTTACCCCCATTTTTTAGTTAAATTTTCAACGAAAAAGATAACAAAATACATACAAATTAACAAAATACATGAATTTTTAACCAAATAGTTGCATTTTTAACCAAGAAGATTAATTTTCTGCTAAAAAGACGAATTTTCAAAAACATTCCATAAATTGTCAACTAAATAGTTTGAACAACGGATGTGATGTTGGTTCGAATTTTATTTGAATAATTTTTTGTTTATATTTATTTCGTTTCTAAAAATTTTCAACCAAACAATTGAATTTTTATGCTAAAAAGATCAATTTTAACCAAAAATGCGAGGGGCCGTCCACTCTAGAATCGATTCTACGTGAACATAATTATTCCGTCAATTAGATCACGATTCTTGTGGTTCCGTACATGAAGCATAATCCGTTTTGATTCTTAGTATAAGAAAAGAAAAGAATCGAATCCATACTCAGAAGATCGCACAGGGATCATTCTGACAGTTGCGCGCATTGAGTTGCATCAGTACGACTGATTTCTGTTGATTCCGCCTGAGTCCAGCTGATTCTTCGTTGATTCTTCATCGATTCTTCATCGATTCCTTCGTTTCTCGACCACACTAGAGGAGCGTTTACATATTACGTAGCATTAAAAGTGGGAGGACGGGGTTCGTGTTTCGTTACGATCTGTTATGTGGGGGGAAGGGGGGGGGGTATTTTTTAACCCGATTACATAACATGTTTAATTGCATGTATTTCTCAGGGTGGCCTGCTGGACTGGGAAACCGGGGAAACCCAGAAATGACCGGGAATTTTTTGGAGACTAGGAAAAAGGGGGAAAAGACAGTGAATTTATTTTGTGACTGGGAATTTTACAAATTTTTAAAAGAAAAATCCAGCAATTCAATTGAAATATCACGAACTTCATGTCACATGATATATCATGAAATTGAAAAAAAGTTTGATTTCAACATTTTTTTTAAACGTTAAGTTCAATTGTTGACTTTTTCAATTATGAAACCATTTTATGATATATATATATATATTATGGAGCATTTTTAAAATGCAGTTTTGAAGACTTAAACAATACATAATGAACAGCGTTTGAAATTAATATTTGTTGACAAAAAACTTCTGTAAATAAAAACTAATTAACAATTTCAAAAATGAAACTGTAGTTCAAGAATTCGAGATTGAATTGCATTCTTAATACACTGCGCACTTGACGTGTTTTAACGCGTTGATCCCAAGCTAACTCAAGCTGACTCGCCCGAGTCTGCACGGAATCGTAGCGATTCCGAGTGATCCTTGGCGATTCTCACTGATTCCCGGTGTTCCTTCTGAATCTTACTGACGAACGCATGTTTCAAACTTTCAGAATCGGTCTCTAAAATTCTACCGAATCAAGCTGATTCCCACATATTTCTGAAAAATCTTTTGATGGGTGACTGATTCTGAATCGATTCTAAGTGAGGAAAATCACTGATTCCTCCAGTGAACGGCCCCTCGCAAAAATGTAATAGTTAAATTTTGATTTAAGAGAGTTATTTTTAAAATAAAAAAAAAACGAATTTTCTACGGAACTGTGGAAACTTTAGTTTGAAAAACTTGCCCACTGCGCAAGCACATTCTCATCGCTCGCAAGTTTGAGCGCGCCTAGGGTGTGCGTCGGTTGTATCTCGCGCTTCGCGCTCGATAGTGTATTTACCTCGCGTTACGCGCTCGGTCTATACTAAAATCCTCAAGATTTCCGCACAGACCTTTTAAAATTGAAGGTTAAAGCATCGACAACTGTCATTTGATGATTGCAATTTCTATTTTTTTAAGATCCTTCGGCTTTAACGAGCACATTCTCATCACGTGGCTCGTGCTTCGCACTCGATCTTGTTCAAAATGTGAACTTTTCTACATTATGTTCAACACTTTGATATCAAATGTATATTACATTTATTTCGGTACTTCGGCCTACGATTGCTTATTCAGATATTGCAAAATAAAGTAAAAATTTTGTTTGTCATGATAACTTTCATATTTGTTCCTTATTTTGCAGTAAATTTTACTCTCAGCTGCTTTGAAAATGTGCATCATTTCAATAAGTGTGTATTATTACCATTCATAATATTCATTGGTATTAAAACAGACGTTTTTTATTGTCTTGTTTATATATTTAAAAAAAGTGCGCATTTTATGAAAAAAATGTTTGGTATTAAACACTTTATTGCAACTTGTGTCGTTTTTCCATAAATATAATTGGTTTATTTTCAATGATATTTTTACGATTTAAACCATAAATGCGCATCCTAGCGTAAAGTTATACTGAAAAAATTTGTAGATTTTTTGGTGAAACAACTTTTGTTTATTCACTGTTTTTCGTCTCTTGTGTAGATTGTCCAAAAATTTAATCTTTTTATTTTAATCTTATTTTGTACGATTAGAAAACAAAATCTACTCGTCCTGTTTCAAAATTATTAATAACAAATTTGTAGATCCTTTTTGGGTGAAAAACTTTCTTCTATTAATTTTTTTCGTACCTCGTGTCATTTTTCAAAAAAAAAAAATTGTTTTCCTTTTTTTTTCTTTGAATTTTGTAAATTCTATAACTTTGGTAATTTCTTTTTCATCGAAAAAAGTCATACGGATAAATTGTTCTTCCTTTTTAGCACTACGAATAACCGTATATAGAAGTTTTAAGTCTTAAAAGAAATGCTCATAGAATTTTGAAAATGCTCTGACTTTTTGAATTAGTATCCAAAATTGCTGGATAACGAACTTGACCTTCATTTTATGATACTCAAAGAGTATACCATAGACCAATCCAATATGTAAATTCTTTAGAAAGTTATCATGATAACAAGCTAAAAATCTACAGACACACAGTATTACATATAGGCAGATAGACACATTCGCTCAAGCCTGTTTTTCAGTTTCAGAAGGTCTCAAAACGTGGAAGTGTGACAAAAATGGGGAAGGGAGAGTCCAATTTTAAATAAATCTAATACCTTCTTTGATAGGAATGTAAAAATTGCTTCTTAATTTAAAAATACGAATTTGAAACTAAAATTGTGAATTTTCAACGAGACATGGGATATTTGATATTTCAAAAAAAAAACTTTCTATTCAAAATAAACAACAGTTGGATTTTACCAACAAGAACAAATTTTTAATGCAATACTTGAATCCTGAACTAAAATATCAAAATAGGTACATTCTCAACCAAATAGTTAAATCTTCTACCAAATTGTTGAAATTTCAATCCAAAATGGTGAACTTTCAACAAAATAGTTCATTGTCAACAAAATAATTCAATTTTCAGTTAAGAAATTGATTTTCTATGAAAAAAGACGATTTTTCAACTAAATACATAACTTTTTAACCAAATAGTTCAATTTTCTTCCGAATTGCTGAATTTTTAAGCTGAACTTTTAACCAAAAAAGGTGAAAATTTTACATAAAGAGATGAATTTTTGAAAAAATTCGTAAGTCAAGGAAGAAGAACAATTTAAATCAAGTTGTTGATTTTTCAAGCCAGGAAGACGAATTTTCAACAAAAGAGTTGAATTTTGAACGAAGAAGTGTGACTTTTGAACAAAATTGTTAAATTTTCGATAAATTTTCAAACGTCGTGACCTATCATGGACATTTG
>CAKNXH010061990.1:62202-133280 GCA_932178445.1 Andricus quercusramuli | reverse complement strand
TCTGCCGTGATTTGGAAGAACACCGTTAACTGCAATTCTGATAAGTCACCTGAACGCAGTTGATGGTAGGCGGCTCAAGGGACTTATCCGAAATGCAGTTAACGGTATTCTTCCAAATCACGGCAGTATTATTGTTTGTAATTTAGTATACAAAATTCAAATATATTCCGAAATATGTTTCCATATTCCCTCATATTCCTACACATTCCCATATTCTTCATATTCTTTGTATTCTTAAATTTTCCGATATATTCTCTATATTTCCAAATATTCTTTAGGGAATATATTCCTGGTACCCGAAAAATCAGAGTGGTCGACTCTCGGGAAGTTTAATTCTTTTTCGTTACTTATCAAGAAAATTTAGTGGATGATGGCGAACGCAAAGGTTAAAATAGGTGGCACACATTACGATTCAGAAGTAATATCTAAGTAAGTATAGTAGCCAAATTCTTCAGAGACCTTTTAGACATATGTGCACGCAGAAAAAAGAAATGTAATATTTACTAATCAAGAAATGTAAAGTGTTTCTTGTAACCGTAACAGTAAAAACTGCTCTTAATGAAGGGGTGAAAACGTCAAAAGCAGTAAGCATTTCGTAAATGTCGCAGTGAAATAAAGGTGAATTTAACGGCAATCCTTTAGTAAAATAAACCTCTATTCCCTGGTATGAAATACGGTAAGATATGTAAAACCCACTGAACCGAGATTACAATAGTGTTGCAGTGAACATTACAGAAGGATCGGTACATGCTACCGATCCGAAAAGCTTGTTTACCTCGCCCTCAAAGTCGTAATAACGCAACCTATCCGCGCGGATGGATTGCATCACCTAAAAAAAATTTATTTTTGACATTTCTGTGACAGTCGTCACATTATTCCATATTCTCACTCAGCAATGAAGGGGTTTTATAATAAATATAATACAGTTTTGGATGGCAAATCTTATTCACAGTTCGTGTACAGTTGAGAGTTTATTGGAGCAAGACGTTTTTGCGTTCCGCGACTGTTCCAGCTGACTTGTATGGATATTGGATGTATGAGGTAAATCCGAGAACTTTTGTCGTGTGCCGCGATGGCATGAACGCGTATTCAAAAGTCGTTACCGAGGTCGCCACCTTAGATTTCGGAATTATTTCACAGATC
The DNA here is from genome assembly GCA_932178445.1 of Andricus quercusramuli. Taxonomy (NCBI): domain Eukaryota; kingdom Metazoa; phylum Arthropoda; class Insecta; order Hymenoptera; family Cynipidae; genus Andricus; species Andricus quercusramuli. The sequence continues at coordinate 132,137 of CAKNXH010061990.1, read as the reverse complement.
GCAACTCGTGTAATAGTATAGTGGTTAACGTAATCGACTTGCGTGCTTAGGTTTATGCTTTCAAGTCCCCCCCCCCCCCCCCTTGAGTGCGAAATTTTAATTGTCTTATAAGCGTTGTAACTTACAAATACCGATTAATTATAAGTATACCCGAAAATATATCTCAGAATTAACCGTTTGTTTATTTATTAATTATTTTTTTAGCCATTTTCTTTACAATTTATAGAGCCGTCCAAACTATAGTCTGTACCGTTAACATAAGTTAGATCTGCGTATATTATCCGTCAAAGTGACATGATAATTTGTAATTGCAGCATCGAGGAATAGTGCAGAATAGCGACTGGATCGGTGAAATCTACTGATCCGCAGGTCAACAGCACTTGAGAATCGGTACTGGTAACCATCTATGATAGTCATATTCAGTTGCCTATAGTTGTAAAATTTACTGAACTGACGTGTTCTGCATATACGTACTTGGAAGATCAGTAGATTTAACTTAGTTTTCAGTAAAATATAGGGTTCTTTTTTCTCCGTGTGTGAAATATCTATTTTTCCAATTTATTATTTAAATATTACTTTTGAACCGTAATGCATGCTTCCTATTTTAACCTCTGCACTCGTCATTACACAATACATTTTGTTGATAAGTTACGAAAAAGATTCAAACTTTCTGACTACACGCAGAAAAAAGAACCCTATGTTTTACTGAAAACCAAGTTAAATCTACTGATCTGCCAAGTACGTATATGGACAACACGTCAGTTCAGTAAATTTTACAACTATAGGAAACTGAAGATGACTATCATTGATGGTTACCAGTACCGATTCTCAAGTGCTGTTGACCTGCGGATCAGTAGATTTTACAGATCCAGTCGCTATTCTGCACTATTCCTCGATGCTATAATTACGAATCATCATGTCACTTTGACGGATAATATAAACAGATCTAGCTTATGTTAACGGTACAGACTATAGTTTGGACGGCTCTATAAATTGTAAAAAAAATAACTAAACAATAATTAATAAATGAACAAACGGTTAATTCTGAGATATATTTTCGGGTATACTTATAATTTATCGGTATTTGTAAGTTACAACGCTTATAAGATAATTAAAATTTCGCACGCAACGGGGGGGATTTGAACGCATAAGCCTAAGCACGCAAGTCGATTACCTTAACCACTACACTATTACACGAGTTGCGATCTGTGAAATAACTCCGAAATGCATTTTTTAACTAAGGTGGCGACCTCGGTAACGACTTTTGTTTACGCATTCATGCCATCGCGGCACACGACAAAAGTTCTCGCATTCACCTCATATATTCATACAAGTCAGCTGGAACAGTTGCGGAACGCAAAAACGTCTTGCTCCAATAAACTGTCAACTGTACGCGACCTCTGAATAAGATTTGCCATCCAAAATTATGTTATTTATTATAAAACCCCTTCATTGCTGAGTGAGAAGATGGAGTAATGTGACGACTGTCATAGAAATGTCAAAAATAAATGTTTTGTAGGTGATGCAATCCATCCATTGCTGATGGCGTCATGAATTCATCCGGTGGTCCGCGCGGATAGGTTCTGTAATGTTCACTGCACCACTATTGTTAAATTCACCCCAATTTCACTGTGACATTTACGAAATGTTTAGTGCTTTTGACAGTTTCACCCCTTCATTAAGAGCAGTTTTTACTGTTACGGTTACAAGAAACACTTCACATTTCTTGATTAGTAAATATTACATTTCTTTTTTCTGCGTGTAGCCGTGCTAACATACGAAGACAGGCTACTTCGCAGAGATTAAGTCGGTGTTACAGGGAGGCCCGCTGACTGAACAATGATTCAGTCTCTACTCTGGGCTGCCGCCTTCAGGCGCGAAAACACTGCAATTTCCATTGAAAAAAAAGGAACAAAATTTTCCGGAAAAAGGTTTGTATACAAGTACATATATATGCTGTTAGATTATATGGTAAAAGTATTTCATCAAACAATTCAACCTTGTAGGCGTCATTTGGAAGGTTCTAAACCAACACAGAAAAAACTAAGTGTAAACTTTACCCGGAATTCGGGGTAAAGATTACCTGCAACAAAAATTACCCCATGTGGGTAAACTTTACCCGCACATCTAGGGTATTATTCTGCGTTTACTTACGTTCGGGAGTAATTCTCAATGTTTACCTTGAAGGCCTTGTATATGTCATATTGAACTTTTGACAGTTGTAACGATTCGGCAAAACAGCCTTTATGAAGCCGCACTTATCCGATTTGCCTGTTCCACCAACCATCAGCTAACTTCACTTCAGCGATTCAAAGCTAGTGGCTTTCCAATTTTCAAGATGGTGGTGACAACTTCAATGAGAACAAAAGACAGTTTCTGCCCATCGAGGTTAATATTTGTGTTTTACCAATACGAACAGGTAAAAATACGAAATGATCTGCAACACGATTTACCCTAAGTTTTTTCTGTGAAGCGTCGATTGCCGCACCTTAATATTTGATTTTAAAAATTTGACTGAAGTTTCAGAGGCCTAGTTTGACGAATGTTTTAATTTTATTTCTGGCATATATATTATCCAGAAACATAAAAAATGTACAAAAACAGTTTTTGTATTTGCCAATGCGATTTCAGCCACAAAAAACGATGGGAGGTAAAAGCGTTGGGAGTGACAAGCTCTAAGCGCTCGCAGGCAACGCGCTAAGTGTTGATATAATTAGACAAACGCAACTCGTGACAAAAGGATCAACATACAGCTTTGCTGGTCGGCACTGATGATCAATCAGTTCAAGGCAAGCACTCTAAAAACACCTAATAAGAAATGCTTCTCTCGTTTCAACGCTCCTACCCTATTTTCAACGCTAAACGTTAAAGCAAAGCACTCAAATAACCAAATCAACTACCAGCGTTTCTGTTCGTCGCTGATCAGCCATTTTAAGCAGATTGCTCGAAATTCCTTCTATAAATTATCATTCTTTTCTTCCAACCCTCCAACCCCGTTCACTCCGTTCACTTTAAGAAGGCTCTTCCCAAACAGCTCTACTTTTTCAAAATTTACTTGCAAAAGAAAAATCGTATAAAAACACAGATGATACCATTATAACGCTTACTTTATTGCGCATAAGACAAGTCCACATTTGTTTTATGTAAAAAAATTATTTTGGAAGGTAGCTTTCGCGAAATGATCCAAATTCTGTTTTTTTTTTCTCGCGTACCTCTGCCGTAACTTGACTTTCGATGACATCTTTCAGTCATATAGATGATTCGATATTTTGGCTATACATACGTGAAAAATAAATTTCAATATATGTGACCGTCCACAAAGAAAGGGACCTAATGCGTCAAAGCTGAATTTTACAGGACGGGCGATTGTAGCAGAGCCTGCAAGCCAGCATTTAAAAAGTGGGGATGCGTCTACGAAAAGCACCCCCTCCACTTACCACTTCACTTTTAGGCACGAGCCAGAGGATCTCACGGACACGTCGCGTACAGCTGTGTGGTAAGTGGTGGGGCTGGCTTTCGTAGGCCTCTCGTTCGCTCTCCCCGTACGCTTATCATGCCTATGTTTGTAGTTTAATAACAAGAAAAGTAATTCAATTAAAAAATTTTTGATTACTGGAAATGAAAGAGTAACTCGGAAACTATCGATTGGCGTAAGAAAATGAAAATCGATTTTTTCCGCATTAGGTCCCTTTCTTCGTGGACGGCCACATATGTGACGTGCGCCGAAGAAAGGGGGCTTACTGTAAAAAAAATCTAAATCGAGGTTTTTAGAACTTTCGAAAGTTTTTGAGTTGCTCTCTTTAATGAAACCATTGAAAAAAATGATCGAGCGTTATTATTGCTAATAATTGAGTTGTTAGGTACCCGAGAAATCAGGCTTTTGCTCGAGAGCTCGAGATCGCATAAAACACCTCCCACTACTCACCACTGCATTTCCCCGTCTCATCTATAACTGTCCGTGATTTGCGTCTACGGCCTATCTCTTTCCTCATGAGAATGTAGTGGTGAGTGGAGAGGGAAGATTTCGTGAGTCTTCCCTCTCTCCTAAAATTCGCGTCTATTCGGTCGACTTCGACCGCTCGCCCTGAAAAATCTCACTTTTCAGAGTAAGCCACCTTTCTTCGGCGCACGTCACATATTAATAACAATGAACGTAAAAGGAAATTGAATTAGAAAAATTAAAAAAATGCAATAATTAGGGATGATAAACATAGAACCTATTAGTTAATAACAAATATTACTGGGGGATCCATGAAAAAGATACTTTTATTTCCAATGGCGTAAGTAAGTGGGCGAAGTAAGCAGATAGACCAATCTACTTCAAGTTCTGAAGTTTCAAGTAAACGGAATGTTTTACTTTCTATTTTATTTTTACTTGTACATTACTTTGTACATTGGAAACAGTGATAAAATGTAGCTTTATTTATATTGAATATAATAGGGTATAAGAGAAAGATCTAATGCGTAGTAATGCTGTTTTAACTGAGGCCAAAAGTTCCCGGTCATTTCCCGGTCTGCATAAATTCTTCACCGTCATTGAAATAAAAAAAATTGAACTCTGAAATCGGAAAATTTTCTCATTTGAGGTAATAAAAAATGCTCTGCAATTTAAAGCACAGATCGTGGAACTGTTTTTAATTTTAAGTTTTTTAATTTTTTTTTTGTATACCATTAAGCATTGTCAACGGCGATACCACGCTGAAAACACCAGTTCCCGTTAGATCACTGAAGTTAAGCAGTGTTGGGCGCGGTTAGTACTTGGATGGGTGACCGTTCGGGGAATACTGCGTGTTATTGACCCGTCGTGGGTATGGTGGACCCACACTGGTAGTATTTATCCACCTAGAAACACTACCCGAATCGGGTAGTGAGGCAATGAACTTTCGAGTTCGAAATGCTAATCAATTTATTTATTTTTATTTATACCATTAAGCCGTTTCCCTTTCGGCGAGCCTCTAGGGGTAGGCGTGACACTACCCGATTCGGGTAGTGTTTCTAGGTGGATAGTTTCTTGTAGTAAATAACTACAAGTGTGGGCTCACCACAACCACGACCGCCAACAGCAACGCAATAGTATTATTCTCGAACGGTCACCCATCCAAGTACTAACCGCGCCCAACACTGCTTAACTTCAGTGATCTAACGGGAACTGGTGTTTCCAGCGTGGTATTGCCGTTGCCATTAAATGTAATTAAACCGCAAAAGTTGCAACTCACATCAAGAAAAATGTTAAAAATAATACAGCATGTCCCAACAAAGTCAGCTTTGCCATGGTTTAAACTTTGATTTATGCGACTTTTCTTTTGCGAGTAAGATTAAAAATTGTAGACCTGTTTTGGAGCGTCTTTCCTAAAGTGAACGGATCCGGAAAGTTCGACGTAAAGCATTTAAGGCGCATCGTCAGGCTTGATTTTTAGCCCATGTATTCGTTGCGCCCAGTTTCCTCCTACACGGATGAATTGTGCGATGTGATACTTTAACCACATAATCTCAATGGCATGATACAGAAAAAGACAGTCTTCGTTTTTTGAAAAATGCTCTTGTTTTTTTTTTTTAATTAATCGAAAATGTGGTTCATTTCTGCGCCTGGAAGCGAGCAATCCGCCACCGCGAAAGTACTCACGGTGAACCTAAAACAAGTGCTCGGAATTAAAAAGGAAAATGTGGCTATCAAACCGTGAAGTTTTTCAAGGATGCTTCAGTCCAGAGGGTCGGCCCTAACTAATCCAAAATTTCCATTGTTGCATCGTGACACGATTTGAGCCGCTTGAACGAAATTGATCATTATTAAAATATGCAGAAATTGAATTTTAATATGCTGCATTAGGTTCATTACACAATGACGAGACGATTAAAAAAAGATAGAAAAAAATCGGTTAACCAGTTTAATTTCTGTTGGGAGTTTTGGTAATTTTGCATTTTATTTAAAATTACCTTCAATACTGAGAATATTGACCGATTTTCCTCGTCCTTTTTTCTTTTTTTTCAGTTATATAATTTTAAATTTTATAAGCTAATATAAATGTCATCGATCCATGTTTTGCGCAATTTTAGAGATTGTAACAGTATTCATTGTCGGCGGGTGATTTACTTTGGTCTTTATCGAAAGCCAAGAGCAGATTCGAGGAGATCAGATAATTACACATCAGAGTAATTCATTAATTACTCCATTGATGGTTAATCAATTCATTATTGCTTCCTTATAGATGGGGTTTCGTAATGACCTGAATTTTCGTATACACTTTTTCATATATTTTGATATAATGCGACTCCAGGAGTTCGAAAATGAAGTTTTTACAAAAATTCCGTGTGTTTGTAACTTTTTTCTGTTCGCCATCCCGGGTAAAAATATTTTGTCTTGATTTTGTCTTGAATGTCTTCAATATGTCTTTAGGACCATGATGTCTGGTTCCGTCTCACCAGCTAGACATTGGAGATATACAGACATTGCTTGCATTTATGACTGTTGACGGAGCCAAGTTTGTGGCTTTAACATTTGCTAGGGTCAAAAGTAAAGAAGTTTTAGTTTGTAAATTTTATTGTTCATTATACTCCGGCCTCTATAAACTATGGACCCCACCGGCAGGGCCTGTCATTTGCAGGAATCAGGTAGCTAGGTGAGGATCAAGCAGTTGACATTTGCTGAGGATTAAAATTTTACAACCGATAAAACTTGTAATTTTGTTATAAATAATTTTTAAATGAGAAATTGGGAACATGTCTGTCTCAACAACTGAAGGCATATCAAATTTTTGATGAAAAGATTATAACTGCCATTTTCTACAAGTATCTAGTGAACTGTTGGATATAGGAAAAAATGGACAACATTTTTAGATTCGCCATCCAAACAACATAACTATTGCAGATAAATGAAATTATTAACACATAAACAATAAATACCATGAAGATAAATAATGTAAATATTCTATAAAGTTTGAAGCTGGTTAGTGATGACCCTCAGAGGCCTCGGTCTCAAGACATAAATTTTTGTCTTTAAGTCAAAAATATTCGTCCTAAGACACCAAGAATAGTCTGGTTCCGTCTCACGAGCTAGACATACAGAATGACTTGGAATTGTCTTGGATTGGTCTTTATCCAAGACAAAATCAAGACCAAATATTTTTACGCGGGATATCTCGACCTGGATTGATATCCAGGTCTGATAGGTACTTTGCACTTTCATAAGAAGATATCTTGAATTATTTTGTTAAAAAATCATTTGTTTTTAACTTGTTTTTTTTTATTAAAAATTAATTTTGTACACTGAAAATGTAATTTCAATTTTTTGTTGAATATGCACATCTTCGAATATTTAAGATAATAATAAAATACATCAGAATTGAAGTATTTTTTCATTTTAAATTAACATTGAAAATTATCCTACCTTTTTCCTTGAAAGTTTGTTAAAAATTGAATGATTTAATTTAAATATTTAATTTAATAATACTTTAGTAGAAAAGCAATCTTCTTACTTGACATGCATTCTTTTTTTGTTGAAAATTAAGAACCAAACTGCTTGTTATTTAAGATTATCATCTTTTTTGTTTCAAATGTGAATCATCACATGTTTTGTTGAGAAGTCATCATTTTTTTTAGTTGAAAATGAAGCTATAGTTTTAATTTTTATACTGTTTAATACTTTCCATACTCTTATTTTTACTTAATATTTGTAAGTTGCAATAATACGTTAAAAGTTGAAAATGCATTTTTTCAGAAAATTAAAACTGAAATCCTTCGAGTTAAAAATTCATCTTTGCAGGTTCGAATACAACTAATAATTTGACAATGTAAATATTGTGTTGAAATATCAACTCTTCAGATTAAAACGTCAACCATCTTCTACAAATGTCGTCTTCTTTAGCTTGAAAATTAATCTATTTTGGCAAGTGGTACTTGGCAATCATTTCAATAATTTCAGGATCTATTTGAAATTCGTTCTTCCTCCACTTTGAAGACACTTTGAAGACGATTGGAAAGAAAAACTATTACTCCCTGTCCATAAATGACCACACTATGCATTTGTTTAAAAAATTTGTTTACAAAAAGAAATAATATCGAGTCACAATTCTTTGTCACTAAATATCATCACTTATGTAATTTGAAGACGAGTGAAAGAAAAGGAATCAATTTCTATGTATAAATGGTCAAACTATGCATTTCTTTGTAAAATTTGTTTATAACAAAAACAAATAATATTTATTGATAATTCTTTGTCGATAAACATCACCTCTTGTTTAATTTGAAGACGATTAGAAAAAAACTATTGCTTTCTGTATATAAGTGACCAAGCATTGCATTTGTTCATAAAATTTGTTTATAGAATAAACTAATAATATCGACTGACTAATCTTAATCCCTAAATATTACCACTTATATAATTTAAAAATACTAAGAAAGAAAAACGATTACTTTCTGACACAAACTGCCTAAACTATGCATTTGTTTACATAATTGGTTTATAAAATAAACAAATTGTACCATACAACAAATTTTCATGATCGAACATGATCCTGTTGATAAAATCAAGCAATTTCAACTTACGAATATTCTTTGCAAGCAAAATTTCCTATATGTTGACATTTTGTTAATATAATTTGTTTATAACAATTACATTTCATATCGCGTACATTATTTATATTCTTCGGATACTTCGACATTCATTTTTGTCGAGAATGGGTTCAATTACGTCACTGATTTGAAGATAGAAGATAATAATTAACAAATGTCCCATTTTCTCTCTTTTTTTATTTATACAAAAAATATAAAATAACAAAAATTAAAAAATGTAATCCACGGACGCTCTTCTGCTACTATCGCTGATCACTTCTGCAAAGAATTGAAAATCGGTGAAGAGTTGCAGGCTGTAGGTAATTTTAAATAGTAAATTTTCGATTCAGCCCAGTGTGCGCCGCCCAGTCGCCGCCGAGAAGCGAATAAGGCGGCGCGCCATCGCGTTGTGTGTAAGAAGATTGCTTTTCTACCAAAGTATTATTAAATAAAATATTTAAATTGAATCATTCAATTTTTAACAAACTTTCAAGGAAAAAGATAAAATAATTTTCAATCTTAATTTAAAATAAAAAAAAAACTTTAATTCTGATGTATTTTATTATTATCTCAAATATTCGAAAATGTGCATATTCAAGAAAAAATTGAAATTACATTTTCAGTGTACAAAATTAATTTTTAACAAAAAAACACAAGTTGAAAAAAAATGATTTTTTAACCAAATAATTCAAGATATCTTCTTATGAAAGTACAAAGTACCTATCAGACCTGGATATCAATCCGAGATATTAATCTTTATCTAAATTCCATGATCATACGTCTTTTACTTTTCGAGATATGGTGAACAGAAAAAAGTTACAAACAGACGGACATTTTTTAAGAACTTCATTTTCGAGCTTCTGGGGTCGCATTATATCAAAATATATGAGAAAGTATACTCGAAAATTCAGGTCGTTACAAACCCCTATCTATAAGGAAGCAATAATAAATTGATTAATCATCAATGGAGTAATTAATTAATTACTCCGATGTGCAATTATCTGATCTCGAATCTGCTCTTGTCTTTCGACAAAGACCAAAGTAAATCACCCACCGACAATGAATACTGCAACAATCTCTAAAATTGCGCAAAACATGGATAGATGACATTTTTATTAGCTGATAAATTTTGAAAATGATATAATTGAAAAAAATTTTAAAAAAGGATTTGGAAAATCGGTCAATATTCTCAGTATTGAAGGTAATTTTAAATAAAATGCAAAATTACCAAAACTCCCAACAGAAATTGAATGGGTTAACCGATTTTTGTCTATCTTTTTTTAATCGTCTCGTCATTATGTAATGAACGCAATGCAGCATATTAAAATTCAATTTTTGCATATTTTAATAATTATCAATTTCATTCAAGCGGCTTGAATCGTGTCACGATGCAACAATGGAAAGAGCGAATTAGTTACGGCTGACTCCCTGTGCTGAAGCATACTCGAAAAACTTCACGGTTTGATAGCCCCATTTTCCTTTCTAATTCGGAGCGCCTGTTTTCGGTTCACCGTGAGTACATTCGCGGTGGCGGAATGCTCGCTTCGAGGCGCAGAAATGAACCACGTTTTCGATTAATTAAAAAAAAGAAGAAAAAAAACAAGATCATTTTTCAAAAAACGAAGAATTTCTTCTTCTGTATCATGCCATTGAGATTATGTTGTTCAAATATTACATCGAACAATTCATCCGTGTAGGAGGAAACTGGGCGCAACAAATACACGGGCTAAAAATCAACCCTGACGAAGCGCCTTAAGACGAGCACTCACAATACAAAATCATCTCCAAGCGATGCAGTAATCAAACGGCTACCTTAAGTCAAGTACCGTTGAATCCGGTTAGATATAAAATTGTTTATTTTTGAGAAACTTAAATTAAAATTTGCCCTAATTTTGTTGTTGAGATTTTGGTGGTCATCCTGAATTAAAGTTTGAAAATGTAGGAATTCCTTTTTCCTGTCGTGAATCATTATATATTTATATTCTCATTATAATGAGAAGGTATTAATTTTATGTAAAATTTGACTTTATCGGGTTTCATCAAATACCGACGTTTTGAGACCCCCCGGGTAAAGAAAACAATTTTTACAGAGGTGTATGTCTGCCTGTAGTCTGTAGTATCGTGTGGGCACGGTAACTTTCGAAAGATTCATCGGATTGGATTATGCTTTGGCAAACTTTTTTAAGGCCTGAAAAGAAATAAGAAGTCCCTTAACCAGCTATTTTGGATAAAAATTCAATAAGTTATAGCATTTAAAAAAATTTTGAGACCATTTTTTCTATGATTTGAAAATGCTATGTACGGGTTTTCATAGTACATAAAAACTCGAACAATTGATTGTCATGACTTTTTTGATTAAAAGAAAATTGTCAGAGTTATAGCATTTTCAAAATTCAAAAAAAAAATAAAAGAAAGTTAACATTTTAAGCCAAAGAACGTACGATATGAAAAAGTAAAGGTAAGAAAAACGTTGCTTTCTGAAAGTTCTACAAGATTATCATAACAACTTTTTCAATTTTTGCGAAAAATCGAAAATTCAAATTTTTAATCGCATAGAAAATAATGAAAAATCAAAAATCCTTTTTTTTGTCAAACTATGCAAGATAAACAAAATTAACATACAAAAATTATGGACCCAAAAAAGATCTACAAATTTTTTATCAATCACTTTTTAGATAGAACGCGTATTTTTTATTTTATTCGTAAAAAACTTCAAAAATTAAAAAAAATTAATTTTTTAGACAAACGGCACAAGCTACGAAAAAAACAATTCGACAAAAGTTGTTAACCCATATAAATCTACACATTTTTTAGTCATCATTTTTTTAATGGATGCGTGGTTTTTATTTTAATCGTGAAAAATAACATTAAAAAAATTAAATTTTTGGCCAAACGACACAAGCTATGAAAAAAATGAATCGTCAGATATTGCTCATCCAAAAAAGAGGTACAAATTTGTCATGTGTAATTTTTTGATAGGACGCGAAGTTTTTGTTTTAATCGTAAAAAATAACATTGAAAATAAAAAAAAATTAAATTTTTTGATAAACGACACATAGAAATAAAAAAATAGACAAAAGTTGTTCACTCAAAGAGGAGCTACAAATTCCTTATTTATAATTTTCAGAAAGAACGAGTAGATTTTCTTTCAATCGTAAAAAATAAGAACTAAAATATTACATTTTTGGAAAAACGACACAAGCCTAAATTATATCTACAAATTTTCTTTGAACCACTTTACGCTAAGATGCGTATTTTCAACTTGAATCGTAAGAAATAACGTTAAAAAAATTTAATTTATGGAGAAACAACACAAGTTCCAATAAAATGTATAATAACAACTTTTTTTATAGGTTGCGCACTTATTTTTCAATTATAAAAACAAAACAATAAAAATACGTATGTTTCAATACCAATGCATATTATGAATTGTGATAATATACATTTATTGAAATAATACATCTTTCAGGGTAACAGAGAATAAAAATCAGTGCAAAATAAGGAGTAAATATTGAAGTAATCATACAAAATAAAATTTGCATATTATTTTGCAGTATCTGAATAAGCAGTACCAGCTGCTGGTACAGAAATAAATATAATATAAATTTTATACAATAGTGTTGAACATTATGAAGGAAAGTTCAAATTCAAATTTTTGAGAAAATCGAGTGGAAAGCACGTGGTATGTCATGAGAATGTGTTCGTTAAAGCCGCGGGAGCTTCAACAAAAGAGAATTCACTATCCCCAAATTACAGTTGTCGATGCTTTGACCTTTAATTTTAAAAGGTCTGTGTGCAAATGTGCGGGAAATACAAAGACCGCTCGTGTAAAAATATTTTGTCTTGATTTTGTCTTGAATGTCTTCAATATGTCTTTAGGACCATGATGTCTGTTCCGTCTCACCAGCTAGACATTGGAGATATACAGACTTTGCTTGCATTTATGACTGTTGACTGTGCCAAGATAAGACCAGGTTGACTTGTTTCAAGACAAGAAGTGTTAGTCCTGATAAATATACCGAATTGCTCTTAAAGAAAATTATATTGCCAAATTGTGGCTTTAACATTTGCCAGGGTCAAAACCAAATAACCAAACAGTTGACATCTGCTGAGGATTAAAATTTTACAACCGAAAAAACTTGTAATTTTGTAATAAATAATTTTTAAATAAGAAATTCGGAACCTGTTTGTCTCAACAACTGCAGGCATATAAAATTTTTGATGAAAAGATTAAAACTGTTATTTTCTAGAAGTATCTAGTGAACTGTTGGAGATTGGAAAAAATGGACAACATTTTTAGATTTGCCATTTAAACAACATAATTATTGCAGATAAATGAAATTATTAACACATAAACAATAAACACCATGAAGATAAATAATATAAACATTCTATCAAGTTTGAAGCGGATTAGTGATGACCCTTAAGACATCAAAAACAAGTATGGTTCCGTTTCACGAGCTAGACATACAGAATGACTTAGAATTGTCTTTGATTGTTCTTTACCCAAGACAAAATCAAGACAAAATATTTTTACCCGGGCGAGCACGTAGCGCGAGAACCAATAGTCGCGTGCCATAGGCACGCTGAAACTTGCGAACCGCACGCGCAGCGGGAAGATTTTTTTGAGTTCGCTTATGCCGCACCATGCTTCAAATAGGAAATTACCAAATTTTTAACGTGACATACTAACACAGAAAAAACGTGTGAATCTAACGCTAATTTCAGGTTTTTACAGTTTGGAGGCAAAAACAACAGAGGGTATTTTCGTACCCCCAACTCCGAGCAAGATGGAAACTCATCTTGAAATTAAGTGCAACAAAATTTATTCCAGTATTTTTACTTTGAAGATTCGGAATATAAGAATTGAGTACAATTCGCTTATCAAGAGTTAGGACATCTATTCAACGATTATAAATTGCATCGGCTTACATCGTCTTGGTTTCACATGTAAATGATATTGGCAATCCCCTCAAAACTATGTTAGCTTCTGCCATTCCTTTCAGAATTTCCTCACATTGACATTATAGAATTTTACTTTTCTCCATCTTTCTAGACTGCAAAATGCATTTTGACTTTCACTATTTAGAAATTTAGAAGTTCGAAGATTATTATTCATTTGGCTTCTTCTAGGTTTTGCAATTGAAGTTTACAATTATTAGTTACAAGCCTCTATAATTTTTACCTAAAAAAAGCAAATATCGCATTCACGAATGCAGAATCAAAGGTGCGCCGCTTTCCCTCATATGCGCTACTTAGCCCCAGTTTACGATACTCTAACAAATTTCTAAAAACTATTTATTTGCTTTCTGCCGCTCAGCTGAAAAGTTGATAAACCCTTTTTAAATTTCCAGCTTTTAAACTTCGATCATAATCTCGTCCAGAGACTTTTTTGACTCTTCCCGAGTAATGCAGCCTCAGGATTTCAAATAGATTGCTAATATTTCCAACAGTTTTTTTTATTTCCTTCTGAAAAACTTAGCTCCAAGTTACCGAATGTACACCCCTCTTCCTTTCTCGAATCCGGATAGTTCTCGATGGTTTCGAACCGATCGAGCAGAACGTGGGAAGTCGGCTTACCGTTCAGCTTAATCTCATTTTGGGCTCACCTAATCCGGTTCTATAAAGCTCTGCTCCGTCGCTCCTTGCCTCATTCTTCCTTAGTTTTCCTTGTGCTTTTAAGCTCACTTTTTTCTCCTTTCATCCACCTCTGCATTCTCTGCCCTCTCTGGCTCTCTGGCTCTCTGTCAACAAGCGACCACTGTCGCGTTATAACATGGCGCCCCAGGTCCTCGATTCGGCGAATACCATCACACGAATTGTAGAAGAACGTGAAATCTCGACTTCCTCATTTCGCGCCCTTCAACTCTTTCTCTCTGTCTCTCCAGAGAGAGAGAGAACCAACCCTCTTCGGAAACCCTTACATTCGCTTTCATACATTTCCGTGCATGAAGTGCTTTTCCCTCCTGCGTCAAACTCAGGGGAAAGGGAGGTTTTATATGGGAATTGTCGAGGGTGGGTTCAGGTGCCTACAGGGTGTTGCCTAATTTTTGCTTCAAATTGCGTGTCTACTTCACAGCAGGAAAATTAATGCTGTAGTCTGGAGATTTATTAGTTAATGTTGTGAGCAAATCCATCATATTGTAAAAGAAAGGTCGGCTGGCAAAAAATATATATGTATGTTTCGTTAAAAATATAAAAGTGGGCGAGAAATTATAGCGCTTTAGAGTGTAGAAGGATTTTTTCCGATAGCGTTTTTTCCAAAGAAATACCTCGTACAGTTTTTTTAAAAAGAAAGTTAAAGAGTTATTTAAGACATATTTTTAAGAATTCGAAATGCATGAAAGATATGTATAGCTTAGGTTGCTGGTTAAAAAATTAAAATATGATAACTGCTACCCTCAAATTTGGTCCTTTTTGGTGAAAAATAATGTTATAATTTTTTCTTTTATTCACAAACATTTTTTTAGAAGGTTCTTCATTTTGTTATAACTGCGGAAGTGAATACTTATAATGATAACTGCGTTTCAATTTTTCATGTTATTATACTTCTTATTTATTGAAGGATCCCCAAATTTTACAAAAAATAAATAAATAAATATTCATTTCCAGACCTTTAATGGCCTAGAGGAACCTCTAATCCATTTTTACAAATAATTGAGAAATTATGATAATATTCTTTCACACAAAAAATTTGGGGTGAAAATTTCAAAACTCAAATATTTAAAGGACCCTATAGAAAATCCATCAAGAGCTATTTTGTGTACATTTTTTAAGGGATCCTCTATAGGAGTCACTAGGGCCAGCTGAAAATACAAAATTTTTGAATTTTAAAAATTCGCTGGTCCGAAAAGTTTTTGTGTGCTACAAATAGTTCATTACGAAACTTTAGTGTGGCCAAAAAAAATTCGTCTATAACAAGTGTATTAAAATTTTAAACAGCGAAGAGTGCGAAATTTGTTTCATATACCTGATACAATAATAAATTTTGATAATTCTAGCCGACTAGAATGTGTAGTCTATACAAGTCCAACGTTTCCTGTATCATAAAAAGAAGAAGAATTTAATTCAAAAGACTACATAATTTCATTAAAAATTACCAAAAATGTTACAAATGTACGAGTTTCTTCGTTTTAATAATCTTTAAAATCCATGAAATTAGTATTAAAAGCGTGATAAAATTACACATTTCCTGGCAAAATACAACCTTCCAAATGACATAAACAAACTGAAAAAAGCCTTATTTTTCAATCAATTATGATCGAAAATACCGACTTTTTGTCATGTACTAATTTCACTATTTCAAATCAATAAAAATATATTCACATGTAGTTCTAATTGCACAGTGCAAAAGTTTATGGCAAAAAGTTGCCAGAGAATCAAAAAAGAAACAGAAGGAAAAAAAACTATTACATCTTTCATTTTTCATTTTTATAAAAAAAAAACGTGTTTACATACATTTTTGGTCATAACCCAGTGACAAATGAAACCTTTCTTAGTAAGTTGGTTTCACTTTAAAGGTAAATATGCTTGTGATAGCTAGTTTTTTTATTGAGCTCAAATTTTCAAGTTAAACTATTCGTAGTATCCAGAAACTTTCAAGCCCGTGGATTTTTGAATTTAAAAAATTTGCTTTTTCGTCCCACCCTGGTACAGCTGTTTTTGAAAGATCTCAAATTAAACTTTGGAGTCCTAATCTGAGTCTTAATTAGAGGCTTTATTTATTACGCACCAAATTTTATGAGCACAATGGAAAATCTAAGCTTCTATAAAGAAATTATCTTTTTTGAATAAACAACGATATCATATAATATCTAATGTCAGTTTATTTTCTGTATGAAAAATATTGTTCTATTTGTTTCTAAAATGTTAGGCGAGATTCCTCAAAATATTTGCACTTCCAACAGTACACTGTATTCTATTTCTTTTAAAAATCAGTACTTCTTCAAAGTGTATGATACTACTCTTTCCAGATTCAAAGGCTTTGAAGTCGAGCATCCAAATCTTGAAATTCTCGAACCTTGCTTTCAGACATCAAGAAAAATATGAATGTGAATTTTAATAATCAGTAGTATCTGAATATGAGTCTACATTTTTTTAAACGTACATCTTTATAGATACGATATCTGAGTAGAAATGTTTTGACAAATTTTTCTGAATTTAATACTTAGGCAAGTAAATTTTAGTATTTACTGTTTTAAATTGTAATAAATATTATTTTAGAAAATGATTCCTAAACTTCAACATTCAAAATTAATTTTTATAACAATTCAATACAATGTTTAATCTCTGAACAATTGATTTTCTCTGAGAGATGTAACAATGATTAATTATTAATTATTATGAAATTCTACTTTCTTTCGCAAGACCTTTTCAATTTGAACCCTTCCATAATTTGTTGAATGTACGTTTAAAAAAAAAGGTTTTTCAAACTGACCGTTGTGTTGTATTGTCTAAAAATTAACCAGTGAAATCTCACTGATTATTAGTGAAATCTCACTGGTTGAAATAGCCAGAACTGTGTCACTGACAATCAGTGAGAATTCACTGGATCATTCAATGGAGTTCCGGCAATGGTTTAATCAGTGAGGTTCACGGATTTCTCAGTACCAGCAGTCATCTGATCGTACGCCTTGTCGACTGTCAGCTGTTTAGGTATGGCACTTATCATTTATCGCAAAAATAAATTAAGGCTGGGCTGCAATATAATGGGATATGCTATGTTGCGCCTAATTGTGGAAAGACCCGTCGTTATCTCAACGTATCGCGTCGGTCAAAGTCAAACTCAAGTGGCCAGGGATCTCCCAATAGCAAGCGAAAGATATTACATCCCCTACTCATTGCAGCCAGGCCAAATATTTATGAAACAAACACTAGTACACAATAAGGATCGTTTTCACTTGAGAAACGCCAAAAGACCTGACCGGCGACGCGCGCGTACCAGACGACTGGAGGTTCATGTCTTGTCTGCGTGCACCGCTATATCACTGGTTCAATCTATCATTTAGCGTAACTGGTAGAATCAGTACAGCTATTTTAGTTGCATCACTTACTGCTTCGACCAGTCAGAGTGGAAAAATCACTGGTTCACCAGTGGTAATTCAAAATGCTGATTCAACCAGTGACAATTTCACTGGTTCAGTTTAAGAGAGATAGTAAAATTTATTTAATAACCTTGGGTTTTCTAAAAAATATAAACTAGAGGTCTAAATATTTTCGAGTTTAGCTAAACGAAGATATTTTGGTAATCATTTCATATTATTAATAAAAACTATACTTTAGGTTGCAGTGAAAATGAATACAACCAGATCTTCAATATCCAAAAATTGGTCTTTGCGAGTTTTTGGCCGCTCAAACAATCTCTTTCTTTTTTATGTATATATTTTTCTGAAATGAAACAGATATTTGAAATATTCTTTAAATTTTCTGTATGAATCGTATTAAATGTAAATTTTCTTTGAAGTAGTTACTGAGAGCCTTTTTGTTCAATTTATTTGTAATCTTTTTTATTGTTTCCTAACTAAAAATTAAATGAAGCAGGATATTGTAGAATAACCTGTAACTTTTTAACACCAGTCTAAGAGAAAATAATCACGAACAATAATAAATTGTTTAAACAATTATGCTATGTAACAAGATTATGTTCATTATCATTGAATAGGACATTTCAATATACTTTCTTCTGTAGAATAGGAACCTGAAGGCAAAAATGTTCTGTCTTTTCGCGTTTTGAAAAAAAAACAGGTTTAAAAAGTGAAAAACGCACTTTTTGGCTGTGTCTGAAACTTTGTATCAAATAAACTAGAAATGTTAAGGGTTTCTAATAGGGCTGGAATTGACAGCTAATGCATGTAGGTACACCATATATTCTCGAAAATGACCTTATGCCTTTTTTACGTTTTTGCACGTGGGCAATATGATTTTTTCCTGAAACTATTGATGCTACGAAAACAAAAAAAAGGTTAGTTTCAGGATAAGTGCTTCAAAATACGTAAGGAAATAACATAAAAACTATTTAAAAAAACAGGAATTTTATACAATTTTGTAATGGTGATCAAATTTTGGTATATTTTTAAAATTTTGGAACACTAGGTAACAAGATTTTCTTTATCGTCAATTGATAGGACATTTCAGTATATTTTTTCCATAGAATATGATCCTGAAGACGAAAATGTTCTATCTTTTCGCGTTTTCCAGAAAAACAGGTCTCAAAAGTTTCATGTGATATTGAACATTAAATCTTGAATATGTACGAAAATATTGATGCTGTGATAAAAAAGGTTAGTTTTAGAATCCGCCCTTCAAAATACATAAAAAATACAGTAAAAGTAGAAAAAGTGACAAAAACCAAAAAAAATTTTAAGAACAAAACCGCAACTGTCTAGCATTACCGTAGAAGCAGATAGTTATGAACAATAATAATTTGTTTAAATAATTATGTTTGTTACATTGCATTAATTATTACCTCATTTTAAGTGAAAAGTGGACAAAAAGTTGAATATTTCGGTAGAAACCGCAACTTTCTAGCATTATTCAAAGAGAATATTATTTCAAAAAATAATAAATTATTGAAGCAATTATTTTTTCTCTAGAAAAATGATATAACTAATAATCAATTGTTTACATAATTTATTTAAACATTGAGTTATCAATACGAAGTAATACTTCATGCATTAGAAACAATTTGTGTCTAAAAAACGAAAAAAAAATCATAATTAGCGCTAAAATTCGCAAAACCTACTTTTTCACTTTTGGGGGTGATATTTAAAAAATAATTTCCGACTTGTATTCTATGGCTAATTTTGAAGAAAATTCTTAAGTTTTAACTCGACTCATATAATATTGACGATTCTTACTAAAATTTACAAAAAAGGTGTGCCAAGACGTGAAAGTGTGGCGACAAGTAGTTTATAAGAAGTGTATGAAGAAAAATGTAAATAACGCCTGAAACAAAATATCTTGGATAATAATGGGCCCGAGTTGGGTGCTTTACATGATGACTTTGTGAACTTCTTTACTTGGTGGGGGGGGGGGGGGGGTCGCTAGACAGATTGATCAGTGACTTGGGTCGGAGCAGAGCGTTGCGGAACGAACGTGTTATTTGAATACACAATACGGGAATTCTAGATCAATCTAAAATATCCATACACCCTTCCCCACATGACACCCTTCCTCACCGAGTGAGTCGCGCTTACCCCGAAAGGCATATGACTTAATGGCATTATAATCTTTTTTCATAGATGAAATATGTGTTACTTCATGGGGCTTGCGGAACCTCTAAATATCATTTGTGGGCGTCCGCATGAAAAAAACCCTTATTGCCGGTATGAAGTTACTTACAGAGAAATCGTTTGTGTAGAAAAACGCATTTAAACAGGGTGTAGATTCACTATAGGTCCCAGTGTCACCCCCACTCAAACCCGAAAATAATAATTTTTACTTGGAAAAAAGTGAAAATCTCCAAAACTAGAACCAGTCATAGGGGTCTTGTTCATGCAGGCGCGTACATTTAAAAAAACGCATGCATATTTGTGGGTTCAAACAAATTCGGGGGGGGGGGGGGGGATATACACGAAAATTCGGGGGAAAAAATCAAATTTGGATCACCATACTGAACGTGAATAGAAATATAACTCATGAAAAGATCCTCGAAATGTCATAATCCTCGAAAATGTCATGCCACCTTCTATATTTCGTAGTTGCTCGTATGACATTATATCAGCCACAACAAGATCGCCTTTAAAATACGTATGGCGCTTATAATGCAGGAGGGTAAAGTGCACACAATTCGCCTGGTGTAATTTAAAGCGGACCCTCGTACTCATATAGCGAGGGATTGAAATTTCAGCTCTCATGTTCGCCATTCCTCGCATCTCTCCCATTTCTCCCTTATCTTTTTGTTTTTTGTTTCTGCAAACAAGAAAGACCAAGATTTACATCGCAGGTAGTCTCTTCGGAAGGAAAGGTTTCGACTCTGAGACGAGTCCATTTGCAAAATGAACTTCGGCTTTATCCTACCTCCCTGATGTTTGAGAGATAGTCCGAGCACAGAGTGCAAATATTAAAGCTACAGAAACATCGCAGGTCCGTCAAAACATAATAAACTGGCTAGTTACTGCCATAATGTGCGGCTGTAAATTTTAATTACCTTGGCGTGGTGGTTTTCATTTATCACTAACAAAAAAAGCGTGCTTCGCGCACTTATTGCACGTTACTTCTTTTGATTTCGTAGTTATCAAATTGAAATATATGCTTCAATTGAAACTACTATAAAATATAACTAATAAGCCTAAATTAGAATAAATATGTAAAAAAGCCACATCGGCTTTCATACCATCTTGATTTAATTTTAATCAGTAATCCCTAAATTTCATTTCAATACACTCAGTGGCGTGGAACCTATCACGCAATATACGCGCGTGATTTACCGTTCACTGCCCCTTCGTCACTACGCTGCTGATGTTTCATGCATCGTGGGACACCGCTTCTCGGCCTCGAGGGGCTCAATTCTTACTGCGAAACTGCGTGGGCCAGCGGTTCTAAGAACTCGTACATCGGGGGTTCTTCAATCGGGATTTGAGTGTATAAGGTTTTATCCCAGAAGGAATTAGAAGCAAAGAAAAAATTTTAAAAGTTAGGGTATAATATTTTATCGTAATAAAATGTTCTTAAAAGACATTCTGGAATTCTGAGTCTCACAGATGTCTTCAATTTTTGACACTGATCCATTATGAAGATATTTACAATTGAAAACTCGCCAACTTGCTTCGTTTTGATTGCTTATAGAGTAAAACCCTAAATTCTTTAACATCTTTTTTAATTTAAAATGATAACGTTTTTTTTTAAATAGTTCAATTTTTAAGATTTACGATTGAAAAATCTTCAATTTTGAACATTTATAAATGAAAATTCTTAAATTTTGATGCTTTTGAACATCAAAAGCCAAGTTTTCAGTTCTAAATCTTCCAAATTGAAGAAATTTCTAATAAAAATTATCAAAATAATTATGGAATTTTTTATGGAAAATTTTCAAAAACAAAAACTCTTTAACTTCAAAGATTCATAATTTAAAGTTCTAGAATTTTGGAGTCATTACAATTGAAAACCCTTCAATTTTACAGATGCATAAATAAAAATGATTAAATTCAAATGATTTTTAAGATCAAAAGACGAGTTTAGAATTCTAATTCTTCCAACTTGCAATTTAAAATTATCATTTTTAAAGCTTTACATAATTACATAATTTTTTATTATAAATTTTCAAAAATAAATATCTCCAATTTTAAAGAGTTACAATTTAAATTTTTACCATTTTAAAGATTAACATTGAAAAATTCTTCAATTCTTACAATTTATAATTCAAAATTCTTTCATTTTAAGGTTGTATAAATAAAAATTCATAAATTATGATGATTTTGATGACTTTGAAAATCTAAATCTTCCCAATTGATGAAATTTCATATGTGAATCATCATAATTACAGGATTTTTAATTGTGAAACTTGAAACATTCATCATTTGAAATTGAAAATTTTCAAAATTAAAAACTCTTTAATTTCAACGGCGATACCACGCTGAAAACACCAGTTCCCGTTAGATCACTGAAGTTAAGCAGTGTTGGGCGCGGTTAGTACTTGGATGGGTGACCGTTCGGGGAATACTGCGTGTTGTTGACCCGTCGTGGGTGTGGTGGACCCACACGGTAGTATTTATCCACCTAGAAACACTACCCGAATCGGGTAGTGAGGCAATGAACTTTCGAGTTCGAAATGCTAATCAATTTTTTTTTTTTTTTAATTTCAAAAATTCAAGATTTCACCATTTTGAGGAGTGAAAATGGAAAATTCTTGAATTTGTGATACAGAAGATTGCAAATTATTCAATTTTCAAGATTTATATTTTAGAGGTATGTATATAATTTTGAATGCTTTTATTGTAATAGCCAAATTCCGAAGATTTGAAGGATAAAGTTCCGAAAAGGGAATACCTTCGAAATACGTTTTTCCCCAAGAACCATTATTTTAAGAGAAAAATGAGATTTTCCGTGGTATATCTCTTTCGCTCTTCTAACGGGGTTGTGTGATGCCAACCCCCGTCAATTCACGTTGTGGCAAGTCACATTTATGGCAAGTCACACTACAACATCTCTCATTTCGAAAAATATGATCTCCACGAAAAATTGGCAGAAAGAGAATTTTATAAGGTGTCAAATTGCTGTTAAATCAAGTATAGAAACAAAAATCTAATCAATAAATTTAAGAATGATAGACAAACCGCAGCTAATTAAAAGATAATATGAGTCAAGAAAAAGGAAGGAGTTCTTGTAGAACTCTGAGGGAAGTCGTCTAAGGTTTACTTTCTGCAGAACAATAAAATTCCTTTTATTCGATTGTCAGACGGAACGACGAAGATAACTCGGCGGAAATAAATCCTGAAAATCCATATTTATTGTGCTGACTAATAAAATATCTGTCCTTCACGTTGGCTGAGAGAGAAGATTGATTCGCTGATTTGTTTAAGAAGTTTGGAAAATTACAAAATAGCTCAAAGGATTTTGAATGAGAGAAAAGAAACTGTAGGCGATTGGATATTCGAATCTTTTGCTACTACTCCCCTAGCTGTACGTGACAAAACTGTAATAAATACGGAGTGAGAATGTGAAAATATGAAGAGAAAAAGCAGAGAAGTTGAGCCTAGGGGCTTGAAAAGTCTCTAAAGTCTAAAGGACGAGTTAAATTGGAACAGCTCTCGAAGTTGTCAACTTTTACCTGCTCCTACCTCAATCGTATATAGGAGACGGTATTTCCTTCAACCACATCGTCCGCGGATTTGCTCGTGTATTTGATTATTTATTTATTCCATCACGGCGCTTCGAATCTCGTCACTTCATGAATACAGTATTGAGAATGTCTCAAAGTATGTTAAAGATTTCCACATATCCGCTGCCAGTTATGCTTCCTTTTAAAAGTAACCTTCCGTTTTATATTTTCTTTCATAAGAACGAGTGTGAGAACAAATTCTGTTTATTTTCCGTTTTACAAAATAAATTGTACACATTTTGATTTTACATTTTCTACAAAAAGATATGAAATATTCAGAAATAGGGGAGACCACCCTATACAGTCGATAACGATCCTACAGTAGATAATAATCGTTAATTAAAAATACTATTAGATGTTAAATAATTAATTTATTGTAATTAATAGTTAAGACAAGATGAGTGCTAATATATTAAACTTAAAAAGGATTATTTTACTTCGATTTGCGCTTATAATTAAGGATTATGTACTGTATGATCATTATCTACTGTAGGGTGATCTTCCGTATTCACCTTAGAAAATTTGAGTAATCTTCCACAGATTTGGAAAACATGTAATAGATTTTATAAGACTTCAGAAAATTGCAGTAGACTTAAGTGATTTGAAAGTATTTCGCAAAATTCAATATAATCACATACATTTAAAAATATTTCTGAAAACTTTTAGTCTCTAAACAACTTTTGAAAAACGTTATAAGACTTGTAATAATTTTGAAGTGCATAAAGAAAACTATTCCTTAATAAGGTAATTTCCATATCTTAAGACAATTTTAAGGAATAAAAAAACAAGCACCAAAATCTAAATAACCAGTTTAAATACAAAATAAAGCCTGAAACTATATTTTTTTATTTTTCTCAGGTTTCTCTTTCAACATTTGTTAAAAGTAACTGAGGGTCTAGTTTCCTTGATTTAGAAAATCAATGACATTTTTTTACTTATTATGAGTTCGACTGTAAAAACAAGTGATATCTTCGCTAAAACTGCTTCAAATTGGCATCAGAATAATATCAAATAACGAAAGTTTTCTTTTCAACATGTTTGTTAATGCCATAAACAAATTCTCCAAAAAAATTCAAATGTAAAGTTAGGATCTGCTGTCCAAAAGTATAACCTAGTAAGTAACATTTCCGATAGAGGTCATTTTCTCGTGCATAAATGCTGGAAAATAGCCTTTGCGACAAATATAACTTACTAGGTTATACTTTTGGACAGCAGGGATTAGGCGAGAGTGGGGAGTTGTGGGCCACGCTTTGTTTTCAAGACATAACTTCTCTGAATATCGATAAATTGTTAATGTATGAACTGGTGTTTGTAGTAAACTTCTCAATACATCAACTGGAGACCACAATTAAAGAAATTCGTTAATGCGCGAGAAATATTTAGGATCACGTATTATTATTATTATACCATTAAGCCATTTCCCTTTCGGGGTAGGCGTAACTTGCTCGGTTGGAAAGTAGTGAAATTGTATATAGGTATGAGGTAGATCAGTATATGGGTATAGGGTAGATGGGTATATAGGTGTTAGGTATAGATGTTTTAGATTGATCTGGAGTTCTCGTGTTATTTATATAAATGACATGTTCACTCCGCAACACTGCTCCGACCCAGGTTGCTGATCAATCTCTCTAGCGATCACCCCAAGTGAGGAGCCTCACAAAATTGTTATGTATGGTTCCCCACTTGGGCCCCTTAGTATCCAAGGTCTTTGTTTCAGGTATCATTCACTCTATTGTCACTCTGTTTATAAACTATTTGTCGCCACATATTTCTGTCCTGGCATACTACTCTAGCTTCATTCACGTCCATGCATTGTTTCATGCAGGCTCTTGTATTTCTATGGCTTCTTATGTCTCTTCGTATTAGTGTCTCATTCACATATTCTAACCATTCTTTCGGCGGTCTACCTCTGGGCATTCTGCCATTTGCTTTACCTTTATACACTTGCTTGGTCAGTCGTTCATCTTTCATTCTTTCAAGATGTCCGAACCACCTTAGCTGATTTCTTTCCCATATGTCAACTAGTGTCTCCCCTATACCACATTCTTTGAGGATTGTCTCGTTTCGTACTTTGTCCATCAGTGTTTTCCCGCATATTATGCGCAGAGGTTTCATGCCGATCGCGTTGATTTTACTCCTGTACTTTTCTTGACAGGTCCATGTCTCGCTACCGCATAGTACAGTCGGTATGAAAATAGAGTTATGTATGGCCATTTTAGCTTTTTTTGATATGTTTTTATTTGTGAGTATGGACTCTGCTCTACCGATAACCTGCTTACCCTTATTTATGCGCCTATCTAATTCCCCATCTATTTTTCCGTCGTTAGTGAATAGACTACCTAGATATACGTACTTGTCAACTTGTTCTAATTTCTCATCATTTAGGACAATGTTGTATATTGTTTTCTCACTTTTTTCCTCAAACACCATGACTTTCGTTTTATTCACGTTAATTTTGAGGTCCATGTTCTTCATGCTTGTATTAAGTTTATTCAACATTCTTAGCAAGTCTTCGACTGATTCTGCCATAACAATCTTTTCATCTGCGAAAGCCAACCCACGTACCTTGACGGCTTCAAAAATCGATATTTGTGATTTTGGTGGGGAGTTGTGGGCCATGACAAAAAATAAAATAAAATTACATATTCCAGTAGTTTATGTTTATTAAAGTTGCAGTAAATAAGAAATAATGATTTATAAAAATTAAAAAAAAATTATTCTGATTCACAATGTATGCAAGTGTAATATCCGGTCCTCATGTTGGCAAATTTTAAGTGCACCGCACAATCGCACATGTTGCAGTGAACTGTGTTGTTCCGATTGACATTCATTGTTTCAACACAATTGACATTCTAAATTCATTCTAACCTCACTTTCCAGAACAAGAGAAAAGAAGTTTCACTTAAAAAATTGAAATACGCATTAACAACGTTTGTCCCACGACTCCCCACTAATGGTGGACCACAACTCTCCACAGCCGACATTTACGAAATGACCGAATTGCCATACACACAATGAATGTTTTACCGAAATTGTTTGATTGAATTTAAAGCCAATTGGGCAAGGAATATTTTGCACTAACTTATTACCTTTGAAATATGCTGCACAACGGGACTTCGAATATCAACCACTTGAGTTGTACGCAAACTTTTCTTTTGATTTCTTTAATCAACAATGTCAAAATACTAACTACGCGTGTTGAGACTATGAGTCGAGTTCACAAAGTGAGGTGACACAAAGAGAGTTTTTTGGCAGTGTTTAAAGCAGTCCTACCACCCACAACATGGTGAAGATTGAGGTGGCCCACGACTCCCCACGGCCCACAACTCCCCACCGTCCCCTACTTTTACACCTTTTCACATGTTTTATGAAAGTCGCGATTATAGGGTGAAATTTGCATTATACTGGAACCTGGATTTCTGTAAACTGGATTTGTGCGTTCCTGGAACTGATGGCCTCCACAGTTTCGCGATGAGAGGAGCCAAGGTGTCAAAAGAGAGGATGTGCTCAGTCAAGCGTCATAAACAGCTCGCGGGACGCACTCTCAACGCGTTAGTTTGGAGTCCCTGGGTCTGTGTCGAAGTCCACTGCAGGCCGTGCCCACACCCGTCCGCAAATCCAGGTTCCAGTGTATTTCATGGCGAGATTTCAATTATTTTTCAGATTAAGATTTGTCTGTTTTCATTGATCACTGAGATATTGTTACGGGATGAACTACTCGCGAGATTTGCTCAGTCTAGTCTCAAATTTTCTGTGTACTCTTCCCATTCAACAGATGTAACAATTTGATCCTTGTTGAGAACACAAATGATGCTTTGGGATTTGGTGTGTAGAATTATTCCAAACCCTCTTGATATTAGGTGAAAATAGTGAGAGCAGAAAATCCGGTGCTGGAATTGGATGAGATCTGTGTTGCACTTGAGCGAAGCTCATCGTCAATTTAGCGCTACGTTGTACTTCATCGACTCACTGCGTATCCATGATCCACGTAGATCTCTTTAACGATTCGCCGCGCCGAGCCAGTTGGTAACGAGGCGCGCACTAGACGAGTTCATGAGTTATTCATCCTGAAAATCACCTGTGCTCGCTCGGCACCTGAAACCTTGCGAGGATATCACCATAAAATCCGTTGAAATCCACTAAAGAAGCTGCACAATTCATAGACTTCGTTCCACGTAGCAGAAGCTCATGAGAACGAGGGAAGTATAAATAAAACCTAACGCGGTTTAGTTCGTCTTTTATAAAGAGAACTAACTCTTTCGAAACTTTTTCCAACTCGTCCTCTCGTTCTCACCTGAAAAGCGGTAAAACTATACAAATACAACACAACCACTCGGTCGATGTTAACCTTTTTCTTTGCGCGCTCTTATTTCCAACGCTCTAAACTCGATTTATGTCTACCCAGAGTTCTTCCTTATTCTGGGGACAACCTCGCGCAACCTGGTGGCGATTTCTCGTGAAAGAATAAGAGGCCGTCCATAAACTACGTTGCCCATTTGAGGGGGGTGGTGGAGGTGGCGCCGAAATATATGTCTGATAACAGTAGGAGGGGTAAGGAGTCACTGGAAGTAATATTAAAAACTTAGATAACACTTAGTTTGTATAAAACTTCTACTGTGTGGTTGAAAATTTGAATGCCTTATTGCAAATGTGACTATTTTGTTAAAAAGTCATCATTTTTTAAAATTTATCTATACTCAACTCCCGAGATAAGCACAGTTTTGGGCATGGCTTGCACTGACCTTCAGCATATCTCGGGGAAATCCAAACGTAAATAGGCAGAGCTGAGTAAATCATTTCTATTGGATTTAGAAGCATGAGGCAACCTGATGCAACTAACGCGCTGAGAGTGCGCGGACATCGAGCTGTTTGTCACGCTTGACTGAAGACATACTTTCTTTCGGCCCCGCACTTCCCGCATCGACAAATGGCGAGGCGTCTAGTTCTAAAAATAGAGTAAACTAAGAGTGCTCATTTCAGGAGTTAAGTGTACTTGGTTGAAGGTTGAACTACTCTGTTAAACATTTATTTCCTGTGTTGAAGATTCATCTCTTTCCTTCAAAATCTAACTCTTCTGTGGAGGAAAAATTAATCTTCTTGTTTTAGAAAATCATCTTTCAGGTTGAACTATTTGTTGAAGTTTGTCACGTTTAGTCAATTTTTGGGTTAGACGTTGTCACGTTTGATTAACTTTTCATTTTTTCCCGAAATAAATGATTCTATATTGAAAATGTTATAAGATTAATTTGAAAATAATGTTTTGCAGCCACCCTGGTTACCAAAAATGAGGCGAGTCATCAAAGTAATGCGAAATCTAACTTTTTCATCCCCTGAGAATAGAGCGTCTAGAAAATTCAAGCTCGTGACAAACTAACTGATAAAAATTAAAATAACATAATCAAACTTCGTGTTTAACAATGTCAAGTATTTTACTTGCATCGCAAATTGCAGACACCCAACCATTTCAATATTACATCCTTAATAATTTCAGAATGTTCTTGAGAATTGTAACATTTTCATTTGTCATGGAATGAATGCATAGGAATTTTTAACTTGGAATTCTTGAGCAACATTTTTTTTTGAAAATCGCTATGTTATTTAACATATTATAAACAGAAATATGTTGTTTATTGGTTACAGGTGAGTTTGTGTAAAAACTCAATCAGTTTCTCTTCTAAGACTTCTGTAAGTAGATACAAACTTTTAAACCAAAATCGTTATTACCTTTTAACTCTGAAAAAAAGATTTATTATTAAAACCTATTAATTTATATAACTTTGAACACCAGTATTTAAAATTAATCAAGTTAAACATTAAATATGAATAAATAGCGAAAGTGTAATAATTTTAACTTGTGTTTTTCAAAATAGAAGAATATGCTGCCAAATTTTTAATTCCACTAAGTGTTTGAAATTGAACTGGTAAAAATGAACGAATTTCGATTTTTCGGGTAGTGTTTCTGGGTGGATATTTACTACCAGTGTGGGCCCACCACACCCACGACGGGCCAACAGCACGCAGTATTCCCGAACGGTCACCCATCCAAGTACTAACCGCGCCCAGCACTGCTTAACTCCAGTGAGCTTACGAGAACTGGCATTTTCAGCGTGGTATCGCCGTTGGCACTCAAAATTTTCTAAATCTGAGTTTGAATTATCCTCTCCTGCTCAGTTTTTTAATGAAGCTACTTAAAATCTTCCAAACCGAATTATTTAAAATCCAACAATAAATGTTCAAATTCAAACAACTATCATTTATTTCAAATTTTTTTCAAATCTTCATTAATCAACAATTTCACCAATATTGCGGTACTAGCTAAATTATTGACTCGTTATATAATTTGACAACTAAAAACATTCTTCGCTAGAATCAATCAAGTTTATAACAATTTTCTTGATATCCCTTTATACATTTAGAAATATTTTTAAATCCATTAAGATCTTTGAAATTTGTTAACATCTGTTGAAATTTATTGAAATTTGTAAAATTTCCCAAAATCTTCAAAATAATTGTAGGTCCTATAAATGTTAATCTTCTTGCCTTGAATTGTTGAAATCCGTAGAAATCTCTGGAAATAAAATTTAATTTGTTACGTAAAGTATAAATCATTTGAAACCCCTTCAAAATAAATTAAATTAAGCTTGTTCATTAAAGTTGTCTAAAAAAAACCTTAAAATACCCAGGAATCTATGAAATCCCTTGAAATCCTTGCCGGTTTAATAAAATCTTTGTAAGCTTTTGAAATTCATTGAAATACCTTAAAATTCCTTGAAATCTATGAAATCGTTGAGAATCCCTTGAAATTCAATTAAGTCTGATTTATTTTCCAAAGTTCTCTAGCAATCCCTTGAAATATTTGGAAATCCTACAATATTCTTTGAAGTCTCTTGACATATTTAATATCTTTTGCGGTCCTTTAATATTGTTTAAAATCTTTGAAACTCGTAATGAATCAAACAAAAAAGTAAAAATCATTTGAAAGCCCTGTAATACAATTTAAATTAAACTTATGAATCTTATGAAATCCCTTGAAATAATCGGAGATTCAATAAAATCTTTGTATTCCGTAGAATTACTTGAAATACCTTAGAATCCCTTAAAATCTTTTGAATTGCTAGCAATTCCTTCAAATTTCATGTCATTTAATTGAAATCCTTTGGAATCCCTTCAAAACCACCAGACATGTTTGGAACTCGTGAAAATTCCGTGAAATTTTTATGAAATCTGATGAAATTTAATGAATAAGTTTAATTTAATTTGAATTCCAGAGAATGTCGATGTGTTTTAAACAATTTCGTCAAATCCCATAAAAAATTCACGGAATTTTAAAGATTTGCAGAATCCAAAGAATCTCAACAAATCTCGAGACATCCACTGATTTTACGGCTCTTAAAACTTCCATTGGGTTTCAAAAAATTTAAAAATATTTCCACGGATTTCCAGCAATTCCGAAACATTTCGACGAAGTTTAAAGGATTCAAAATATTTCCACAAATTTCCGGGGATATCAAGGAATTCCAAAGGTTTCCAATAGATTTCAAAAATTTCAAGGAATATCAAAGAATTTTGTAGGATTTCCAAAGATTTCAAGATATTTCTACTAAACTTTCAAAAATAAATAAATTCAAATGTAAGGGATTCCTAACAAATTCCAAAGATTTCAAGGGATTTTAAGGTATTTCGAAGAATTTAGCAAGATTTAAAGGATTTCAAGCACTTATAGCGATTTGTTTTTTAAAAGACTCAACATTCGTGGAAGTCCTTTCAAATTTATTGAAATCCTTTGGAACCCCTTAAAACCTCCTGATATGTTTGGCAATTTTTTTAATTCCGTGAAATTTTTATTGAATCTGATAAAATTGCTTGAAACACATGGAAATTCTCTGTAATTCGAATTAAATTAAATTGATTCATCAAAGTTCTCTAAAATAAACCTTTAAATCCTTACAAATCTTTGCAATCCTTTAATCGATGAGATTCTTCGAAATATGTTAAAATCCCTTGAAAACTTTGAAATCGCTAGGAATCCCTTCAAATTTAATTAAATTTATTTTCCAAAGTTCACTAGAAATATCTTGAAATGTTTGGAAATCCTGAAAAATGCTTTGAAATCCCTTAAAATTTTGTAACCTTTGAAATGCCGTGATAATTTTATGAAATTCTTTAAATCAGTCGACATCCTACGTTAAATGAATACATAAATCAGTCGGTTGTTCGTTCTCTACTGTTTGCATCAACTCTCTCAATATTAAGTATTCAAAATACTAATGTATGTTAAATAATTAATTTAAAGTAATTAATAGTTAAGACACGATACGTGTTAATAAATGAAAATGATGATTGATTATTTTCCTTATATTTGAGCATATAATTAATGGTCATCTACAGTAATATAATTATCTACTGTAGGGTGGTCTCCCCTATAAGGAATTCATGCTACAGGAAAATCATTATAGACCATACTGACAGTGTACGACAGCTTGCAGGAATAATTAACCCCGCGATTTTAGGTTTGACTTAGATCCAATTTGTGTAGTCTTTGGTTAAGGTGTCATCATGTCTTCAGGTATGATCATCTTCAGTGATCATATGGTCCCTTTCAAGAAGTTGACAAGTTCAGCCAGAAGTATTCCTGTGATTATTTCTTGCCAAAGTTGGAGAAAGCGTGGGCAATGTCGTTGAAAATTGTCCTCATATGGCAAGCGACTCTATCGAATCCTCGCCGAGCCAAGTGAATTACTGTCAGGCTCCCATATAACCGCACATGTAGTCCCCGAGAAGAATGGAAAGGTCCGGGACACTTTGACAGCCAATGTGGCAAAAGCGCTCTCACGATTTCCTCCGCTATTGACAGCTGACAGCCGTCAAGTCGCGAGACTTTCGCGTGACCGAAAGTTGATATTGCTGAGCTTGCGGTTGTGGCTTCTTCCACCCCTGCATTCCTCTCTTTCTTTTTCTTTCCTTTTCCCTCTTCCCATTTCTCTTTCTCTTTTCACAACCCTCTCCTCTTGATTTAATACCGCCATCCTCGAGTCACTTTTTCTGCCAACAAAATCGAGTGTCGGTGACTCCAGGAGAGTTTGATCCTTTTGCTGGTAAGTCCACCAATTTAGGGGAAATTGGTCGGTTTTCTAGACTTTAGATTAGAATGATTAAAGGGCATCTATAGTAGATCTAAAATTGCTCTGTAAACTGCTTTGAAACTCCGAGTTGTGGTTTTTCTTGTCTAAAAATATACTAATTTTATCTCAAATATAAGTTTAAAAAGTGTTTAACAATAATCTGTATTATCATATAGAAATAATCTTCGAATTTATTCACTGACTTTGTCCACATTGAAGCTTCTATGTTTCTGCTCGCTTTTCGTTACGTCTCATAAAATACTTATTATTGTGTTCAAGATGAAATTGTTCTCCTTGCATGGACATTTTTCATCATACATTTTCAGATTATTAATTTTGCAATTTAGATTAAATTGATTGAATTTGCAAAAACGTGATGCACAATTTGAAAATTTATTCTTCTTCACGAATTGTTTTCAATATCCTTATTTAACAATCCTTCGTTTTCTAAACGAACTTATTCGAAATTAAAAACTGAATTGAAAAGTTATATAAAAGGATTAGGTAAATTGAAAACTGTGCGTTTTATGGAGGTTTTTGTATGGCAGAAGGTCGTTTTTTGTCATCAAGTTCATTAAAGCATTTTTGCACTCGAATTTTCTTTATTGTTTCTTGCATTTGGATAGTTTGTAAAATTTTTAAATATTAAAAAGAAGTATCGAGTCCCTCTGAAATAAGATAAATAAAATTCAATTGTGAATTCTTCCTAAAAAAAAAATGTTTTGTTAAAATCTCTCGAAGATTTTCTGTTTGCCTTGGAACTACTCATTAATTATCAGGAAAATGCTTTCTCTGAAGGAACATTGAGTTCAACAACTTTCAGTTTCAAGATGGCTGAGATTCACTGTACGACTTGGTACGACGCTACCTCATATTAATTAGCCGAGATTTTGTAACCAAGATCCAAGTGGTTCGATAGCTCAGTTGGTTAGTGCACGCGGTAGAATACACGGGCTTTTGTGGGGTTTGAATCCTTAAAGAGTGAGATTTTATGAAGCGCTTAATCGTATGAATATCTGTGTAAGAAATCATGTTTGCGAATTGTGTATTAATAATTTTCAAAAATTAAAATTATATAATAATAAATTCAAACATAACTTTTGTTGTTGTCGATAAATCGTGTTGCATTTTACATTTTCAGCGGTTTCCAAATAGATTTTCTGTCACTTTTAAAAAAATTCAATTAGACAGTTACTTGCTTTTCACATGATGATTAATCATTTTCTTTAAAACGGAAGGTTGTACATTTTAATTGACTATCTCTCATATCAAGACTTAAATACGAAGTCACTGGATTTTGAATCGACTATTTTTTTCGTGCACAACTATATTTTTTGCCAATTGCTTGTTGAATTAGTTGGTACATTCATAAACAAGACATCTTATGAGTTTTAACCGAAGCCTGAATTTACTGCTAGTTATTGTTAAAAAGATAACGTGGGAGGTGGTTAGTAGCGAAAATCAACAGACAGATCAGTTTTTATCAATTTTCTCTTCCCAAGTGTTGTCGTGAATTGGACAGGGCAATTGGCATAGTATTTACGATCAAAGCACGTCAAGTGAACAAACTAGGGTCCGAAGACAAAAAGTCAGGGTGACCGTCTGTGACAGGAGAATCCAGGCATTAATCAGAGACACATCGCCGCCCATAAGGTCAAAAAAGCAGAGTTCCCAGTTCCCACCCTTCTTTTGCTTGCTTCCTACTTTTGGATGAGAACGTAACGTCTCGTATTGAAATGGCGCGTAAAATGGCCATGACTCCCCAGAGAGGCATATCTGCAGCCTTCTCCACAACTCGTGAAAGGAGTTTCTAATTTTATCAGACCCTTCTTTCACTCATGAAACGCCCCTCTCCCTCATTATTTATCACATGCTGAATCATTCAGACTAATCAATAGTGATTACCAGTACTAATCTATAAACACTACTTCTGCTTCTATTTTTTTTCACTTTTTCAATAATAGATTGGTGGTAATTAACTGACACCTTAAAAGTAAAAATAGATCAACATTCATCTAAGGGGCCGTCCATAAACCACGCTACCAATTTGAGGGAGATGTGGCTCGCTCCAAAATCTACAGTTGGAACAGTGGTTTGGGGGGGGGGGGGGGGTCACTGGAAGCAACTTTATGAACTTAGATATTTAGTTTAGGTAAACATTCTACTATTTAGTTAAAAATGTACGGAGTGTCTCGTCGTCCCGAAAGGGGGTGAGTAGTGAAGTATTTTTCATAAGCTTGGCTAGTATAGTCGTCCCGAATTTTCGGGACGACTAGTCTCACCCCTTCTTCAACTCCCCTAATTTTTCGGGACTAATAGCCACATCATTTATGGTACAAAAATTATCTTCCTGGGCTGAAAATGAGTTTAACTGTTAAAAATTCGATTTTCAGGTTGAAAAGTTAACTCTCTTCTAAAAAATTCGCCTTTTTGCTTGAAAATTTAACTGTTTTAGGTTGAATTTTAATCTTTTTTGTTTGAAAATCCTGACCATTGGGCTGCACTTTGTATAGGTTGGAAATTTAACTTTTTTGATAAAGTCATCCTTTTTGGATGAAAATTCCGCTTGTGTTTTCTACATTTTGTCCTGTCGGATTTAAAATTTATTTTTTACGGTCGAAAAGTCATCTCTCGTAGTTGATAATTGATCTTTCTTTGTCGAAAATTCATTCTTTTTGTTTGAAATTTATATGTTTTGGTTGAAAAATCATCTAACGTCCCAGTAATCGTGATGCCAATTTTCTTACTTTTCATCTCATTTCAAATTATTGAAATTCCATTTGACACTATAAAATGGTAAAAACAATTGAGTTTTGTCATAAAATTTCACTTTTTACATATTTTTTAACAATAAATTCAAATCATAACCAAGTTTCACGATTATTAGGACAATCACAATTACTGGGACATTTACCTTACTTTTTTACAGTTTAAGTACTTTTCAAAAAATTGCTACCTTTGATTCATCATTTTAGTTGAAAATTTATCTGTTTTGTAGAAAAATCGTTAGCTTGACTTGAAAATTCAATCACTATTAATAGATACTGGCTATAACATTTTCATCAAAAAAATGTTACATAGCTGAAAATTCTGTTTTATTTATGATCTATTGTAATAACAAAAGTTCTTGGCAAACATTTTCTTTTCATTTGTACACTTCTCTAATAAACTAAAAGATTTTACAACATTATTCTTAGAAGAGCTTTTCAATATTTCAATTATTTAAGTGGAATCTTGCATTCTTTTGTAATGATTTGTAATTTTCCACAATTATTTACGTAAAATTAAAAGTGTCTTAATGACGTGAAATGCCCAAATTACAAACATGTCAATTACTGTCGTTTTTCGTAGGGCATTTTAGGTTTTTACAACGAAGTAAAAAAACTACAAGATTAAAATAATTTAAATGAAAATTAAATAACAATAAGTTACAAGAAAAAAATGATCGATTTGTATTTAATTGTATTTTCTTGTTAAATTTTGTACATTTTTGCACAAGTTTTTACACAAACTCAGAGTTGTAGAAATGTTTTACTTTCCTTGAAATATTCGCTTCGGAAAGATAAAGGTTGAAAAAAACAATTTATTTATATGCAAAAAAAAATGGTTAAACATTTATCTTTGCGGTTACAAACTCGGAGTGCTACCGCCTGATTCAACCGGGAGTTGAAAGACTTGAATCGCGGTCCACCCAAGGTGCGGCGATTTTTTAAAAGCCATTTTTCGCGAGAATTTTTCTCGAAAAGAAAAAAAGCTTTGGCAATTACCTATTACTGGGAGGAGTATGAATCCAAATAAAATTCCAAAGGTTGTAGGTTCTTCTTGTCAGTGTATACGTGATTATTATAGTTAATTCTACCCTTAATTTTTTTTAGTCTAGAACAGACTTCGATCTGCCAAACCCGCAAATTATCCAAACGTACATTATAGTTACATAAGACTTTGAGACGCTTCCGGGACTTCTAGCGCGAAATGACGGAGAGCGGCACTCAGGATTCAATAACGGAAGTTTACCAAACTAGAAGTATAAGGAATGAGGTAGGAACTGGGAAGGCGTTGAAGAATGTTGGATGCCGTTGAAGCGTGAATAGTTCTTGATGCATGAGCTTCACTGAAATTATTGCTGTCATTATTAGATCTCAGTTCTACTTCCAAAAAAAACCTCCTGGGCGCAAATAGCACATTGACGCAAAGTTGCCTTGAATAACAGATTTTATTTTCTAAAAAAGCAAATTTTAGGTCGTAAAAGCAGATTTTTCTCCCAGAATATGCCACAGACAAAACTGAGGTTTCCATGAGAATCAATTTTTGGTTTCAAATCAGCTGCGACAAAATGTAACCCCTCTTTCTGAAAAGGAACCCAAAGCGTTGAATTAGTTTCAAAGCAAAGTATTTGTACCTCAAAAGAAACACAAATTCATCCCTTTTCGTTAAAAATGCAACAACTGGGTCTAAATTAATCTCGTTTGGTTGGGCATTCAATAATTTGGTAGAAAATTAAACTATTCAGTTGAAAATTAACTTTTTTACTAAAAATTTATACTTTTGGGTTCAATTTTACTATTTGGTTAAAATTAAACTATTTCTATACAAATTTAATTTTCTGGTAGAAAATTAACATTTTTGTTAAAAAATAATAATTTCGGGTTCAACATTCAACTGTTTCGTACATAATTCGTCCTTTTGGCTTTAAAATTCAACAATTTCGTTTGAAAATTGATGTATTTTTTGAAAAATTCGTGTTATTTGGTAGAACATTGATCTTCTTGCTAGAAATTCATCTTTTTGGTTGAAAATTTAACTATTTAGTGAACAATTTATCTTTTTTACTTTGAAATTTAACTATTTGGTAGAAGATTAATGTATTTTGTTGAACATTTGTCTCTTTGCTTAGAAAATTAATCTTGTTTGATGAAAGTTAAGTGTATGTTTCGACATAAAGTCTTAGGAATTTAAAATGTTCCATATTGCATTCAATATGGTATTTACATTAATTTTATTTTGAAGACTTTATTCCTCCACTGTTACGCTACTTTCGTGAAAAATCACTATCTTTCCTATGTTTGGATAGGATTTTGGGCTACGTCACGTTTCGTGGCGGGTAAAAAGCCTAAAATTGCTAAGGTAATTCATGGGCGACACTTTACATCAACTGCTCCATGCAATATGGAATCAAGTTCACGTTTAACCGTATAAAGAATCAAGTTACTCTGTTATGAAATCAAGTCTATTTTTATCGATTTGACATTTGGACATTTGTTGATCAAATAAACGAAACAAAATAAAAATTCTCGACCATATTTACTATTGTATAGAATTTGTTAATATTTTATTATCTGTTGCAGAACGGTCTGCTTGATTATTTTATTGAAAAAGTCGAATGATCTAAAAATAGACTTCATTCCATGTACAAGCGCTAATCTTTCCTTGGGGATTTCCTTGAGGAATTACAATTTCTACTTTGAGATAAGGAATTTGGGTAAAGAATTATATAGTTTGGAAAACTGTGAAAGGAAATTTCAATAAAGAATTATAATTTTAACTTTTGAACAGACAGTGTCGTAAAGAAATATTCTATCTTTACATTTTTTTATATTTTTTTTTATACCATTAAGCCGTTTCCCTTTCGGTGAGCCTCTAGGGGTAGGCGTGACACTACCCGATTCGGGTAGTGTTTCTAGGTGGATAGTTTCTTGTAGTAAATAACTGCAAGTGTGGGCTCACCTCACCCACGACCGACAACAGCAACGCAGTAGTATTATTCTCGAACGGTCACCCATCCAAGTACTAACCGTGCCCAACACATTAAAACAGGAAATTTACTTAACACTAGAAGGACTGGGATTTGGACCCCTCCTAGAAGGACGGTCGGTGTCCTCAGGACACCGGGGCGTTTAGTGACCAAATCGTGACGGAATATATGGATTTCGGAATTCCACTAATGGTATTGATACCTTATATCGTTGATCTTGTGGATTTCTGGTCACATGACTAATGATAGCGTGGGTAAGAGAAACGTGGCATGCATACATTCTTTTCACGGTATGGATAAAAATTAGCAAGTACAGTCGTCTATAAAAGTAAATAAAGAGTCAAGAACAATAAACATGCAAAGTAATTAATTTCTGTAAATGTCAGATTTTCAGCAAAAAAAAACCTTAGAAACGTCAAAATAGTACAACTTTGAAGTAAAGTGAACAAAAAAAATATAGTTTTTTTAATGCGACATGGTGGACATGGTCGGAGAGATCGAAATTTCTACTCAAATTCGAACCACAGCGTTTGTAAAACACAAGGTGTCCTGCGGACGCCGCCCGTCCTTCTAGGTAGCTGGTTCAATATCGCCGGTTCAAAAATCGATATCGATGTGAAACTTGGGAAATGTGTATTTTAGTCAACTTTAGGAAAAGTCAAGGTCGGAGAGATCGAAATTTTTACTCAAATGCGAACCACAGCGTTTTTAATACGCAAGGTGTCCTGATGACACCGCCCGTCCTTCTAGTGTCAAGTCTTATAGTTGTTACTTCTTGGAACATGGAATTCCACAAAGAATTCTAATTTCGTCTTAGAACAGTTGATTTTTCACACGGGGCGGGAAATTTCGGAAAAGAACTTCAATTCTGAATTATAAGAAGTGAATTTAGAAAAACATTCTCTGTTCCAAGTCATAATTCGTCGGAGTTCGAAAATCCCTTATTCCAAATCAAAAATTGCCAAAATTTGAAACTGCTCTCTTCTCAATTTTAGAAAAAGGAAGTTACTATATTTCTGAATCATAATAATAGATAATGTTGTAAAGAAATATAATTCCGACTTGGAACAGGGAATTTCTGTAAATATTAAAATTCAGACTTTGAGAGAGAGAGAGAATTTCCGTAAAAAATTAGAATTTTCACTATCGAACAGGAGATTTCTGCAAAGAATTATAATTTTCACTCTTAAACAAAGGATTTAAGTAGAGAATTAAAATTCAGACTTCAGAATAGCGAATTTTCGTGAAGAATTATTATTTGACTTCAAACAGAGAATTTTTGACATGGAACGAAAATTTCGGAAAATATTTCTTAATCTCATTTAGAGGAAGGGAATTTTAATTCAGAATCATAATTTTTTCACAAAATTCTCTGTTCCAAATCAGAATCCTAATCCTTATGACCAAAGATGATGTGATGTTCCAAGTCAGAATTATAACTATTTTCCAAATTTTCCCATTTCAAATCAGAAGTCTTGGAAACCTTTCAAAATCTTCAGAAATCTCTTGAAATTTTTAAAAGTCGGGAATTTAAAATTGTACTTCAGGTAGACGCCCTGACTATTTATACGATACTTTTATTGGAAGATCTAAATCGATTACAGTGGTTAAAAGAAACTCTCCCTTTTTTGTAAAATTGACGATATTCGAAGTTAGAAGACGCGATAAGGAAAGACAAATACTTATCTTTCCGATCGACAGGGCAGCTTATGCCCTGACGTTTCTTCGGATCGCCTTGAAAGACGTCGTCGACGTTCCTTCGAGACGCGACTTCCTAAAAGAAATTAGAGCAGCCGCTGGAAAGAACCGGAAAGAGAGGTGAAAAATGGTCGCTACTGCAAGCGTCGTTGACCGGAAAAAGAGATTGCCACGTTAAAGCTTTTTCCCCTATTTCCCAGAGCGTACCAAATTGGTGCGCTTTCGAGCTTTCGTCGCTGACGCACCAACATGTTACCGACTGCTCGTTACATCTACGAAGAATAATTAGGTCACTTCTTTCTGCAAGGCCCAGCAACGAATCTTCAGCACAATACCTCTTCATCGGCAAACAAGAAAATCTTTTCAACTGACAAGAAGATTTTTCACAGAATTACGCAATCACATCCGTGGGCTCTTTTGATTGTTTGAACTTACAATTTTAATACAAAATTAAGGGTTAAAGGCAATTAAACTTCACCTTATTATTACACATTACACCTTTTATTACACCTTTGCATAGGTTAGATCTCGCAAATGTGGATTAACCGTGGCTTCAATGCACACCAAACCGATTTGCCCTTCTATAGGAAAATGATGAGATTTTTCTCAACGCGTTGATGGACAATCTAATGCATAACACTTCTCCGTTTGTCACTTGGAATAATCGGTCGGGGTTTCATGGTTGAATTTTCGAACAAATGAATTTGCTGCAGTTAACCGACGTAATAGTGAAATTCAAAAATTAAACAATGGACATGGGGTGGATACAGAGGGTCCAGAGACAGTGTAACAACCTAGCCGGATGCCGCCATTCTTAGCAGTGGTTATCTATTGTGTAGTATATAAATATATATACTATATATCTATAGTATATGTATAAGAAATCTGAGCCAATCAGCAAGAATGACACTAGGTTGCCACACTGTCTCTGGACCCTCTGTAGGGGAGGAAAAACCACAGCGCCCGCGCCGTCTAGCGGTGTCTCAGAGCGGAATCAGAATTTGGTATTTTCAATTCAACCACCAGCTAGCTGTCTTCACTTCGTTGAGTGCTGAGGGGAAATCAATGGACCAAATGGATGGAACAAAACTTTATTTCTGTAATATCTTCGTAATGAATAATAATTTTTATCATTTCATTATTTTATTAAATAGTTCTTAAAAAATAAAAACTATTTTTGAAATACACTTACATAGAAGAAATTAGTCTTTAAAAAGATGTTAGCAAAATAGGGCAAAAATTGACTGAATCCCATGCATTTGGTCAATTGTTTTCCCCTCAGCACTCAACGAAGTGAAGCTAGCTCACGATGAAGTGAAAATGCCTAATATGATACAAGTTTGGCTATCTAGTGACCAGAGTCTGGTTTTGAACAAAAGAGTTAATTTTCTACCAGTGTTGTTAAATTAACAATCTAAACAGTTGAATTTTCTACAAAACATATAAATTTTCAACTAAAAGGATGCATCGATTGTAGCAATTTTTCAAAAATTAGTTAAACTTTAAACCAAGTAGTTTATTTTTCAACCAAATAGCTACATTTTCAGATTAAAAAATTACTTCTCAATAAAAAAAACCAAACTTATGTTCATCAAGACACTCACATTTTCAGTCATAAACATAAATTTCGAAATAAAATGGTAAACCTTGAAAAAAGTAAACTTTCAACAAAAAAGTTCAACCCAAAAATGATTTTGTGTCCAAGAAGATTAATTTTCTAAAAATAAAACAATTAAATTTTTAACGGAAGAAATTAATCTTTAACCAACAAAATGAATTTTTAAGAAAGTAGTTCAACTTTCAACGAAGTAGATCAATTTTTGACCGAAATGCACCAGGAAAAAATCGCCAAGATACAGGAATCAAAATTGAAAATACAGCGAATTTCTAAATTTTAGATTCTGTTATTAATTCAGATTATCTGTATAACTTGTAGTTCCCACATTTTTGTGAGCATGTGTGCACTTTTTTAGCATAGAATTACATTACAAAAAATCGATGAGATCCTGGAGTTGAAATTAGAATTACGGAAAATTTTCAAAATGTGGAATTTGCTATGTAATAGAATTATTGTCGATTTTTTTGTAGTGTATTTCTATGGTCAAAAATTTCACAGATGATTGAACAAATTATAAAACTAGAAGTGAAAAAAGTAATTCTATTAAATACCAAATCTAAATTTTGAAAATTTGCTATACTTTTAATTTCGAGCCCTGGATCGTGTCGATTTTTTTTCTAGTGTATTTTTATGCTAAAAAATCTCACACATACTTAGAAAAATGTTTAAACCACCATTTATAAAGATGATTGCATCAAATACAAAAAACCATTTTTTGTATTCAGTTGCACTTACTATTTCGATTCCTGGGTCTTGACAAATATTTCTTAGTGCATTTTTGTCACTAGAAAGTTTTTGAGTACCCGAAGAAAAAAAAAAAAAAAAAAAATTGATTAGCATTTCGAACTCGAAAGTTCATTGCCTCACTACCCGATTCGGGTAGTGTTTCTAGGTGGATAAATACTGCCAGTGTGGGTCCACCACACCCACGACGGGTCAACAACACGCAGTATTCCCTGAACGGTCACCCATCCAAGTACTAACCGCGCCCAACACTGCTTAACTTCAGTGATCTGACGGGAACTGGTGTTTTCAGCGTGGTATCGCCGTTGACCCGAAGAAATTGTTGTTAAAAATAAAAAATAAAATTATTATTGAAATTTAATTACTAATGTTTTTTATTGGAATTTATTGAAATAATTTAATAAAAGGAAGCCAAATGCACGTTGTAAAAAAATAATTCGGTTGAAATTTGTTTATTCTATACTTTAATGGATTCTGTACCACTGTAGTCCATTTTTATTAAAATAATTTGACTTAGCAATTATGCAGTTATTATTCCTATAATAATTTTCTTATTATTTTGATTTCAAGGGCTCAGAGATTGTCTTTAGATAGATTATATAGGCGTTTCCCCGAAAAGTGTAATTTTCGACAAAAATAAAAGTTTGGAGCACACCTTTAAAACTTTTTTCACATATTGTACATGCATAAAGAAATTCTTCATAAAGAACTCTATGCGGTGTTGTAAAATTGTAATACATTTGAGTTAAAATTGCAGTGTATCACAGGCAACATTACAACACCAGCATTTAAAAACTAAAACGATATTCATTGGAAGTTTTTCTCCAATACATGTATTGGAAGTTTCAAGCAGACATTTTTTAAAGTATGATAACAAATATTATTCGTGCCGGTATATATTTGGGAGTTGGTCCAACTATTATATGTTATATCTTTTCATGACGGTTTCTTTAACGATTGTAAGCTTTTGTGCACTGTTAAAAATTCCCGCACAAAACTTCCAATAAATGCATTGGAAGTTTATTTCCGAAATGTAGGGTAACGCTACAATACAGAATGTTGTAGTTTTCAAATTCAACGGATCATACAGTGATACATGGATCGAATGAGGCGCATGCGCACAATTTTCGACTTATGAACGCTATAATACATGTATTACAATTTCGGCATTCCAATACCGTGTTTGCAATTTTGCCATACGCTTGTATTGTAGAAGTGTTGGAGAATTCCAAACATTTTTAACAGTGTGCCTATTTCAGGGAGTCTGTCTGTAAATTTGTATGCAATATAACTTGTATTTTAAGTGTAGATTTACGTATAAAATCCTGGTAATAAAAAAATGAAACTTTCCCTGGAAACGTTTATATCTTTAACGATTTGTTTTCGTTTTATTCTCAAATGATTGTCAGATATCACAGACACGAAAATATAACAAAAACCGGTAGATACAACCACTTATGCGTGGCTTGAGTTGATGTGAAACATACCGTAAGATATTTTCAAAACGAAATTTCATTGCGAGTCATTCACAACAATGTTGAACACAGTAGTATCGATATTATGAATTGCTTTGTAGTCTCTCG
Organism: Andricus quercusramuli; assembly: GCA_932178445.1. NCBI lineage: Eukaryota > Metazoa > Arthropoda > Insecta > Hymenoptera > Cynipidae > Andricus > Andricus quercusramuli. The sequence goes on along the minus strand of CAKNXH010061990.1, from coordinate 88,255 downwards.
CTTCATTTAGCGAAATCAATGAGATTTTCTGAGCAAATCTGCAAAAACGCTCGGAACATCAAACGCGATTGAAAGTGATAGCATTGATTGCGAATTCGTTAACCCTTTTCATGAAGGCGGGACTATATGTCGGTAGTTTTAGTCGTGTTGATGCGTGCTGTCATGATCAGTAAAATCGTTACAACTAGCGAAAAATGTACAGAGACCGGTTCACGTGTTCCTGTACTAGAAGTACCAACGAGAAATAAACGTTGCCTCGTAATTGTTTCTGGTAACTCGTACACGTTACGCCCCTGTTATCAAAATCAATAAAGATTTGCTTCAATAAACCGTTGTTCATTCTTGAACAAAATATTCAGTGACTATACTAGCATTTTTACTCTTGCAATTTAAAAAAGGTTTGTCTGCAATCTTCCCCTGAAATTTATAGTCATTTTAATCTGAAATTGTTTAGCTCGAAGAAGATTGTGAACCACGTGAAAAATAAATTCATTATTATTTATTTATTACAAAATTCTGGATTATTGATTGCAATTTAGCCAATTACATTCTCTCTGAAATCTTATGCAATCGCATGCGATCCTTTGCAATCCAATGCTGTCTTTTATTTATTTATTTTAAATGTTTCCAAACATATCAGACGATTTTTAAGGGATTCTAAAGGAATTACACTAATTTCGAGGGATTTCCACGGATTTTAAGGCTTTTCAAAGGTTTTATGGGATTTACAAAGATTTCAACTAACTTAAAAAATTGCATCTGTTTTCAAAAGATTTAAAAACATTTTCACGGATTTCAGAAGATTATAAAGATTTAAAACATTGTAGGATATTTTAAGGAATTCCAAAAGATTGCAATACATTTCTATACTGTAATTTGGAAAACAAATGAAATTAAATGGAAGTACAAGAAATTTTAAGACATTTCGAAGAATTTCTTAAGATTTAAACGACTTTAAAAAATCTCCAAGGATTTCATGGGACTTTAAAGATTTCCTGGGGATTGTAATCGAGATTTTAATGAATAACTTTATTTTAATTTATATTCAAGGGATTTCAAATGATTAATACCTACTTTTCTAAATAGATTTTAACGTTTTCCAAAGATTTCAAGGAATCCCATAGCAATTCAAGAAATGTAACTTTCAAGGGATTTCCAAAGATTTTAGGGGATTTTAGGGTATTTCAAGGAATTTGACAAAAATCTAAGGAACTTAATAAATCTTCAAGTATTTCGAGGACTTGAAAGATTTCTAGGTATTTCAAACGTTTTTAAAAATATTTTAAATGAATAAATTTAATTAAATTCATATTCAAGGGAAATCAAATAATTTGTACCCATTTTTCAAGAGATGTACAAAATTTTATTGGATTTCAAAGAATTCTGTAGGATTTAAACCGGTTTTTCGAGAACTTCAGAAATTAGGTTAAATTTAATTTATATTGAAGGGATTTTAAATGATTACTGCTTTACGGAATTAATTAAATTTTATTTCAAGGGATTTCTGTGGATTTTAACGATTTCAACGGTTATGAAGGATTTCAAAGTATTTCACTAGATTCAAGGGATTTTATCGGATCTCCAACTATTTGAAAGATTTTATGGGATTGCACGTTTGCAATCTTGCAATCCAGCGTACACCAGAAATATGAGAAATTAACCCCTCATTGAGAATATTTAAATTAGATAATTTCTGTTTCATGGAATACTTTTCAATAGGAGTGATAAAAATCTAACCACTTCTAACTAAAATGTTCGTGGTAGAGAGTGTCTATTTTTATCATTTATAACTAAAAAATTACAGATTGTAATATTTGTAGTTTGAAGACTTCGGTTTTGAAAATTAGCAGTCATAAGTTATTTGAAAATAGCACATATTACACGTTTATTATTTAAATTTCCTAATTATCTAATTAAAACATATGCTTCAATTTGAAGTTCTATAACATATAAAGAGTAATTATACATTTTTAAAAATATTTAAATAGCTACATCGGCTTTTATACAATTTTAATTTATTTAAAACTTTTATTTTAATATAAAATTTCATCCCAGCCGAAATTAATGGCAAAAAAGAAATTAGTTTCCACCGATTTTGCAAGGCATTCGCAAAAGAGTAATAAAAAAAATAACTCTAAAATGGAAGAATTGAAATTGATGTAAACATTCAAAATTTAATAATATCTTTGAAACCCTCTGACTTGATGAATTCAAACTATCAAGATTTTCTAATTTTTATTTTATGCACACTGTATTGGATAAAAAGAGTTAGGGGAGACCAGCCTACAGTAGATAATGATCCTACAGTAGATAATCATTATTCAAAAATACTAATGGGTGTTAAATAATTAATTTAATATATTTAATAGTTGAAACACAATACGTGTCAATATATTAAAACTATAATGAATTGTAATAGGACATGTACTGTTTCGGACCATTGTAGTTTCATGTATTTTGAGGCACTGAATGCGAATTTGATGCCAAAATAGCACCTTATCCGATTAGATTTGGACATAACCTCAAAAGACGTTATTTTCGAATATATGATGGGAAAACTTGGTATCATTATAGATTTCAAGCCGCTGAATTCAATAATGAAGTCGGATCAGTGATATTACTAAAAAGTCCGTAACCTAACCTCATAACAAAATTGTTTAAGCAGCCAATTGTTTCGAGTACGTAGTGTCCAGGGGGGTGCTTCTACTGCACTGCCCAGTGTAAAAAGTATGTCACGAGAGTTCAAAACGGTCGTGCGGCGGCGCTGCTAGTAACTTTGTTCTACAAAACCATGCAATCCCTTGAGGAAAAATGCATACAAATTATAAAATAAATATGAAAAACTGTTCAAAATCATTTTTTCTTCATAATGTAGAGTCAGGTAGTGAATGAAATTGTCGAAAATACACGGAGAAAAATAGATATTGAAATGTAGATATTGAAGATTTTGATATTTAACCATATTATATAGATATTACAGCATAATATCTAATATCTTCTACTCAATATTCAAGATATTGAAGGGCAATATTTGCGTATATTGGAAATATAAAATGTGTGATATTAACCGTTAATATCTGAGATATTAAAAAAGCGAAATTTTATCGGAGCAATGTCGTTGACGTGTGGCGTGGCAACAAAAATGTTAACCCCGCTTTGTCCGTACCTTGAGCATTCGTCGTGTGTGTTGTGGTTTTTCGGATAAATATTGCGTTAAAAGTTCTAGTGGAAAATGGATTGAGTGTTGTTGGATATAATATCATAATTTTCTTGAGAGAATATGAGGACTCGGCACTACAGGCATCAATTATATTAGCCTTGGACAGCGTGTTATCAGCTCTAGTCGAAAATTCAATAATAATGAATAAAAAAAGGCGAATATTTGAGTATTCGGATAACCAAATCAGAGGACTACGATATAAAATACTTTTGTATTTTATAGAAATAGGCATGCTTTACAGGTAATTTTTGCACAATCAACGAATATTTTTTGAATATCTTAGATTCTGCCCTTTAATATCTTGGATATTGTCAGTTAAAATCTTCTTTTTAATATCTATGGATGCTCTACTTCAGTATCTAGATTTCTGTCCCATAGTTAAATCTCTAAGATATTAACTAGTAATATCTAGATAGTCTGCTCTAATATCTATTTTTCTCCGTGTATAAGTGGCCAAATTATACAATTTTCAGAATTTCAAATAACGACAAGATTTTTAATTGACATAAAATAAAATCCCGAATTTATGAATATGCGAATCTAAAATTGACCGACTTGAAGACCAAATTATAAAATTCACGAATTAGACGATTACCGAATTATAAAATAAACGAACTATTAAATTTCCACAAATATTTCAATTCCCGAAATTTAGAACTGCCGTACATAGTTAATTGATTATTCGTTTATGAGCAATTTATGAAATTATAAATAAAACGAAAAATGTAATCAATTAATAAATTACTAATTATTTTCAGCAATGTTAAATTTCGGCAAGTTTAAATTTCAGGAATTGAAATATTCATGGAAATTTAACAATTCATTAATTTTATAATTCGGCCATGTTATAATTCAGACAATTTTATAATTCGTTAATTTATATTTTCAGCATTTGTTCTCGTTAACTTGTGGTTTTGATATTTATTTTTTCGATATTTTGTATTAGTCCCCGGCGTCAACGGCGATACCACGCTGAAAACACCAGTTCCCGTTAGATCACTGAAGTTAAGCAGTGTTGGGCGCGGTTAGTACTTGGATGGGTGACCGTTCGGGGAATACTGCGTGTTGTTGACCCGTCGTGGGTGTGGTGGACCCACACTGGTAGTATTTATCCACCTAGAAACACTACCCGAATCGGGTAGTGAGGCAATGAACTTTCAAGTTCGAAATGCTGATCAATTTTTTTTTTTTTTTTTTTTTTTTTTTTGTATTAGTCCCGGATATTCAAACACTTTTAAATACAGTGATGAAGAACCAATTAGATAACATTTAGTATTTCCTGATGATAAATTTTAAAAAATGTTGCGAATTTTGTGAAAGATGGCACTTGAACGGGAAAGTTTCGTAATTACTCAATATTTTTGAAAATCACTTAAAAATTTAGGGCTTTAGACTCTTTCGCCTGTTCCCTCCTTTTTCCAATTTTTAATGAATTATTTTTTTCCTGTTTTCAAGAAACTGAATTCGATCTCGAATATTTCCACTTTGTTTGGATTCATAATTATATGGTGCTCGTTTCACGAGCACTTTGCTTCCCGTTAGCAAATTTATTTGCTTCCTCTGTGAGAAAGCAGTAATTATTTTTTTCAATAATAAACCAACAAAATTCCTCATTTTATCAATTAAAAAATAGAAATTTACAAAAAATACAACATTACAAAATAATACAAAAAACTTTAAATACAAAGACAAATCAAATTTTGTATTGGAATTATGAGTCTTTTCTATTCCTGCATCAAATTTGGTTTATGTTGATGAAAACAGTTTTTCTGTTCGAAACAGATGATTTAAATATTATAAATAAGCATAACTTGCTTACCCTTCAATAAAGTGTATTAATATTATAGTTCAACCGATTTGCATCGAATCAAGGAATCTTTTCCGTTCTTACTTCAATGTTTAATTATGTTAGTGAAAAAATTTTTACTATAAAAAATCGTGTTTTCAACTATTATGCATTACCATAGCTTTCTTACTCTTCAATAAAATGTATCAATGCTATCGGTCAATCGATTCATCTTGAATCAACACAACTTTTCTATTCTCGCATCAACTTTAAATTATAAAAATGAGAAAATTTACATCATAAAAATCGTTTTTTAAAAAATATATAAATTACAATAACTTCTCTACTCTTTAATAACATTTATTAATATTGTAGTTCAATCGATTCGTCTCGAACCAAGAAATATTTTATATTCTTGGATTAACTTTGAATTTTATTGAAGAAAAAAGTTCAATGTTGATTTTTTCTAGTTGAAAATTCAACTATTTAGTTCAAAATTTTTGTATTTTGTTGAAAACTCGTCAACGAATCAATGATTGGATTTGTCCTTGAGAGCATCATCATTTTAGTCGACATTAATTTTTTGTTCGAGTTCAATTATTTGAAAATGGTTATTTTTGCTGTTAAAAAATAAGTTTTTAAACTAGAAATTTCACGATTACATTTTTGGTTAAGAAAATACCTTTTTAGTTGAAAATCTAACTATAAGGGTTTAAATTCTTGTTTCTTGATTAAAAATTCATCTTGTTGGTTGAATATTCAACTATTTTAAAGTAATTATTTTTTTTCGTTCAATTCAACTAGTTAAATATTCATCTTTTATGATAGAAATGTTATCTTTCTTCGTTAAAAATGAACTTTTCTATTGAAAATTTATTTGCCTTCGAAAAAATTCGTCTTTTTCACTTGAAAATTAAACCATTTGCTGGAAATTTCAACTATTCTGTTGAAAATTCGTCCTTTTCGATTAGAAATCTATTTGTTTTGGTTGAAAATATTTTTTTATTAAAAATGTACTCCAATTACACAATTTTTATAGAATGTTGGGTTACATTACTTGATGGGGGGGGGATAAACTAAGATAGAACCAGAGGGGGGGGGGACAAAATAGCCCAAAATTTGTAACGTAGTTTATGGAGGGCCCCTAATGAGTTACTAAAGAATCCAAATATCTTTTCACCTCATTTCACGCAACATCCCCATTGTTCCAACGCCGCAATTCCTCAATTGTCATTATTAGTGTGCCATACTTTAATGGATTACAATCAAGCCAAGTTCTCCAATCGAACGAAAATCTCATTGAGAGGGCTTTCACCGCGTGAAAACTCACGCACCCCGTGTTCGTGGTGCATCGCGTGCCGCCTTAATCAAGAAATTTCGGCGTCACGTGACGTTAACGCGTTGTCGGGGGCTTGGGTCGCGCGCCATTTCGAGGGTGAATTACAGCCTCGCAGGGGTCGTTATGTAGCACGAGGAGGTCACGAAAGTAATGCCTTGGTCGTGAGAATAAAGCCCCTAATTGCACTCGTTGTTGCGTTACTCAAATTTCTTCCTGTATAGTAGTGCATCGTGAGCTTTTAAACAAATTTTATAGCCTGCATGCAAAACGAAGGAAATTACACGACACATGCACTCGGAAAACGATTTGGGTTTTTATTAGAACTAATTTTGGGTTTCAAAAGAGCCGCAACAAAAAAACACCCCTCTTTCTGAAAAGGAACCCAAAACGGTGAATTTATTCCGAAGGAACCCCTGCAGTAGGACCTCCAAAGTAACCCAATTTTAATAGAGACTTTTGCCAAAGAACCTATTTTCCAGTTTGCCCACTCCCACATTTCATCTAGTTAATAACACAACTTTTACGTTAAAGCATACATGCAATAGAACTCTGGTGGTCATAATTTAATGAAGAGAATTGATGTACAAAATATTATTGCAATTAGAATAGATATAATGACTTGATAATAGTACATTGAGTCACGAGTGTCGAAATGCAACGATTTCACGAGTGTCAAGTTAGCTGCCCGAGCGAAGAGAGCTCAGGTACCACACTAGTGAAATCGTTGCCTCAGCCCGAGTCATGCATACAATTTTTCATCATATCGATATTCGAAAATTCGACTTGATCAATGCCTGTGGAGCGGGTCGAAAATCGAATTTTCAACCCTAGGGAAGAAAGTGACAGATCAATGTAAATGGTGGTGTGAAACACTGCCATTTACATTTATCTATCTCTTTCTTCCCTAGGGTTGGAAATTCGATTTTCGACCCGCACCACAAGCATCAAAAGTCAAATTTTCGAATGAGGTATGATGAAAATGTAACTCTCAGATTATGTAGCAAACCTGTATACATAAAGGCATATTCATATGCAAGAAGCTTCCCGTCTTAAGTCATTGGTCGATAACTGTAAGTCGATCCCTAACTTTCCAACTTTACTTTGCAAGCTTTCGGTTTGTGAATGCGCCTCCATGTTCGTATCCTTGAAGTATCAAAGGGAACACATTTGGGTTTCTACAGGTTTCTATTGGACCTCAAATTCTAAAAGATAACAAATTTTATTCAAGCCTTAACTTTAGTGAATCTCCAATTTTTTCGGTGAGTATTTAGTTGATTTAACCAAGAAATTAGGTTGGGTTAGTCAAATATTTTATTCAATCTACCAAAATTTGCTTGCTTCAAACAAATTTTTATTTCTAAGTGTGCTTTTATTACCATGAATTGCATCCATTGTTGTGGGGCCCCCTCGCAGCGAGAGAAAGAGAGAGAGAGAGAGAGTAATATTTCCAACGAATTTCAGTTTAAGAAGCAACCGAGAAAAATTGCGTTTATTTGCCCGTTTAGACCGTCAAGCTCATTAGTACTGCAGAAACATTGCCGTTGTAACAGGCTAAAACATCCCTACATGTTTTTATTGAAATCGCTAAATATCTTCTGCTTAACCGTTTTGAAGAAAGTGGTCAAATTTGGGATATTTTACCAAGGATAACCAATTTAAAAAATGTCAATTTAAATTCAAAATTTTATACTCCATTTATAAAATATTATATACATTGAAAATGTTGAAAGTTTCAAATTCTGTTCGGGTAAATTTAACGGGTTGGTGGAAATGAAAAATTTGTCTGGGTAAAATGAGAGAATTGTAAAAATGAAGGTTTGCTGACACCCTGCATTTTGTAAATATTATTGAAAAAACGTCATTTTTTCGGATTTTAAATGTAATATTCTCATATACAGCCAAAACTAGTGCTTTCGTAGTCAAATATTACTTTTTTTCTTTAAATTTTGTTGTTAGTTTTGTGATACTGTTCCGGAAATTAAAAGATTGCATTATTCAATCATTCGTGAACAATTTTTTTTCACTCTGACCTAGTATGTTCTTTTTGACTAATGTGCTAACTTTTCGGTTCTTACAAGGAATTTCTTATCATCAACAAATAAAAAATTTTGAAAAATATAAAAAGTAACAAAATTGCAGCCATTTTTCTAAAAATAACAAATTACATAAGGGTTTAAGGGGGAGGGAGGGCCAGCGAAATCTTACGCCTATATTAATGTTACATACACTTACAATAGCAAAAGCCTTATGAAGGATAAGGGGATCTTAGTATCCCAAAATAAGCATTACTTAATTAAGGGCCCAGATTAAAGATCAGGTTGAAACTTTCTAGCTCTCAGAGTGGAGAGAACACTTACCGCTTGATTTTAAGCGACGTTCAGCCCCCAGCCCCCACTCTAGGCGCCATGAATTTATAACTGGCTCTTTGATCCGGGCCCTCAATTTATGGATGACCCCTTTTGAAGGGTTCTCCAAAAATTTCCCGTTTCATTTTTCGTTCTTTATAACTGTTTCGTGAGCCAAAAAAAGGAACCCAAATATATTGCAATAATAATCCCATTATTTTGGAACACTAAAAAATGTAGGATTATCGAAAAATTAGACCGGAACTATTTGTAATTTTCTCGAGAGGATTATTCAGAGAGAACAGTTTCATGCTTTCTTTGCAAATTGAGGCAAAGTTGGATAATTTTCGTTCTACCGCTACTACTACCATCGAAATTAGCGACAACAAGAATAAAATTGGAACTTGAAGTATGCTCATTATAAGTGAAGAGTTCGTTAAACTATTTGTTATGTTATAGAGAGGATTATTGAGAGAGACCAGTTTTATCCTTTTTTGGAAATTGAGACAAAGTTGGATAATTTTCGTTCTACCACTACTACTGCTAATGAAATTAGCGACAAAAAGGATACAATTTGAACTTCAAGTGTACTCATTATAAGTAAAGAATTACGTTTCCAGGTGATTTTTCATGAAGCACAAAAAATTACAATTTCAACCCAGAGATTCAACCCAGTCACTTTGAAATACACTGATAAAAATGTTTGGAATTCTCCAACACTTCTACAATACAAGCGTAAGGCAAAGTTGCAAACACGGTATTGGAATGCCGAAACTGCAATACATGTATTGTAGCGTTTATAAGTCGAAAATTGTGCGCATGCGCCTCATGCGACCCATGTATCGCTGCATGATACGTTGCATTTGAAAACTACAACATCATGTATTGTAGCGTTACCCTGCATTTCGGAAATAAACTTCCAATACAGTTAGTGGAAGTTTTATGCGGGAATTTTTAACAGTGTAGATAAAAAAGTTTTTTCTGTTCTAATTATAAAGCTTGAAAAAATTCGATCGGGCCCTCCCTTTTCTATGAAATATAAATCTAGAACTAGTATGTCATGCACCAAGGGGGAGAAGCGAGACTTTTTTGACGAGTTCTGAAGAAATATATGAGTCATAGAAATTCCCACCCCCTTGGTACATACATACGATATCTTTTATAAAAAATGTATGATTTCAGAAGTTTTTCTAACACAAGCATGATTTCTGCTCATATGGATGAATTTTAAAACCTTTTTTTTATTTTAATATAAATTCAGGAAATTTTGAAAATTCATAGTAAATTCATGAACCACCAAAACTTTAGAAAATTTTTAATATTTTGAAAATTCAAGAAAATTCAGTGTCTGAAAGTTTCCAAACTTTTCGGTAATTTATGATCACTTATCGCTTCGCGTTAGTCCAACTTGTCAAAAACCTCCCAGGAGCCTGAAAAGTAGATGTTTGTCCCCGCTTCACAGGCATTGAACAGGCTGAAAATCATGCATTTGTTAGGGAAAAAAACTTGTGCATTTATTGTGTGAAGTTCAAACGCAATATGTATTGTTCCTGAGTAATATAAAGTACTTATTATTCCAACCCCGTGAAGCGGATGCGAATAAACACACGATTGAAAGTTTCGAGTCGTCCGCTGCGCTGTGGGCGTTCACTTTGATTTTATTGCATTTCTACCATTTGAGCCGTGATTATAAACGGTCTTGTGCGTCGGTCACGAACAAACCACGAATCGCAGATCCACCCTCAGTTTCGCAATCGAGCTTTGCAACGGAACGGTACATACGAACCGCACGGAAATAAATAAACGCCCGTCGCGAGAAAGTGGGGGTGGGTAGTGGGTTGGGAGTTGGGATTGGGTTTCGGTACGTTCGTTGGTATTGATTTCGGCGCTTTTTGTACTAATGGCTTGTAATCTCCTTCTAAGTTGGAGTATTACTCAACTGTCAGTTGGTGCAAATAAATCCTCTGACGTTTTGACTTACCTAATGATTACCCTGATTTCTTAACACATCGATCGACTCACAAATTTCACATGCTAATTTACAAAACTGTCACGTGGGAGTCGTCTATAAACTACGTTTCCAATTCGAAGGGGTCACGTCAAAATCTATGGTTGGTAACAATATGTAGAGCGGGAGTGGGCGGGGGGGGCGGGGTTACTAGAAGTAACGTTACGAACATAGAAAACAGTCAGTTCGGGTAAAAATTCTACCATTTTGTTTGAAAATTGAATTATTTATTTGGAAATGTAACTATTTTGTTGAAAAGTTATATTTTTGGTCAAAATTTTAACTGTACTTAGTTGAAAGTTGAACTACGATGTTAAAAATTCATTTTCTGGGTAGAAGATTTATCTCTTACATTAAAACTTTAACTATTCATCTTTTTGATTTGAACTTGAACTTCTTCTTTGAAGTTTCAACTTTTCGGTGTAAAAATTCAACTTTTTGGTATGAAATTTCAACTGTCTTAAAAAAGTCGTCTTTTTGGCTTCAAAATTCAACTCCTTTAGCTTGAATTTTAATCATTTTTATTTCCAAATTTCGATCATTTGGTAGCACCTCGTAGGTTAAAAATTCAACTATTTTGATAAAGTCATGCTTTTTGGATGAAAATTCAACTGTTTTATCAAAATTTTGTCCATTTGGATTGAAAGTCAATCTTTTATTTTAGAAAATTCATCTTTCTTGGTTGAAAATGTATCTTTCTTGGTTGAAAATGCAACTATTCGGTAGAAAATTAATCCGTTTTGGTTGAAGATTCAACTATTTTGTTGAAAATTTCATTTTTTATTTGTTTGGAAATCAACTGCCTAGTTTAAAGTTAAACACTACTTTGTAAAAAAATGCAACAATATATTCATCATTTTAGTTGAAAATGTATCTGTTTTGTAGAAAAATCGTCTGTTTGCCTCAAAAATTCAACTGTTTTGTTAACAATTAATGTTTTTTGTTAAGAGCTCGTCTTTTTTAATAATTCAACATGTTAAAAATTCTGTTTGTTTTAAAAATAGTTTTTTGAACTGAAAATTAAAAAATTCTGTTTTTGGGTAAAAAAATCTTTTTTAGTTTTGAATTCAATTGCTTGGTTTAAGATTGAGCTTTTTCTATTGAAACATTATCTATTTTTTCGAGTATTCAACTGTTTTGTTGAATATTCGTCTTGTGGTAAAAAAATCATCTTTTGGGTTTACAATTGAACTGTTTTTGGCTGAATTTTATTCTCTTTTTCTTTGAAAATTTTGAAGATTTCGTAGAAAATGCATCTTTGAAGATTGAAAATTCAACAATTTTGTTAAAATTTCGTCCTTTTGGATTGAAAATTCATCTTTTGTAGTAGATAAGTCATATTTTTGGGTAAAAATGAACTTTTTTTTTGCTTGAAAGTTGTACTATTTGGTTATTCATACAACTGTTTGGTGAAAAATAAATTTTGTTGTTGGTGAAAATTATGCGCCTTTTTCTGTTTAACCCTTAAAGTTATCCCCTGTCTGTGATAACAAAGAATGAGGGGGTCGCTGAAGACCTCAGCAGAAATTTCTTCATTGTAACAAGGATTTTTAATATTTCTGCCCGACCATTTTTTTTATATACTTTTTATATCCTTTATAAGATAAAACTAGTTAATATATATATTTTCAATTTTAACATGTGAAAAAAATTAAAGACTGAAAAGAAATTGAAGAAATGACGCACGATTAAAAAAAGGCTGGGTATAAAAGACCCCAGGGATAACTTTAAGGGCTAAAAATTCATCTATTAAGTTAGAAAATCTTATTTGCTTGAAAAGTGAACTATGTTGTTGAAAATTCAATTACTATTCTCCTATTTTCGTGAAAAATCATCCTATTTCTCTGATTTTGAGAGAATTTTGGGCCGCGTTACTTTTCAGGTGGAGCGGGGCTAAGCAGAACTACGGTCGTCAACGAGGGGCTGGATAGGGGGGGGGGGGGGTGAAAAATAGCTAAAATTTGGTAACTTAGTTTATGGACGACCCCGTACGAGCGGTGTTCGACCATAGACGACTGTACCTTCTTACGAAATTTGTGACATAAATATATATCGTAGATTATGTTCAAAAAATATTATATGGCGTATCAAATTATACATTGTTTGAAAAAAATTACACTAATGTTAATATTTTCTCAAGTTGCTTGCTAATGCGATTATTTTTACACTTTTGAAAGATTTTAGAATACTTAACAAGATTCCAAGTAATTTCAAGATTTTAAAATTTGCAGTCGATTCTAAAAGGGTATCAAAGATATTAAAAGATTTCAAGAGATTGTAGGGAATTTTTCAGAATTTCACAAGTTTAAGGGATTTAAAAAATCTCAAAGGATTTTAAAGAATGAAGTGCATTTTAAAATATTAAAATGAGTTTGTAAAGTTTCAGAATATTTGAAAGATTTTGAAGATTTCAAGGAATTTTACAATATCTGAGGGATTTAAAGGATTTGAAAAGAGAATTAGAAGATCCTGAAATTAGTTCAGGAGTCTTACAAAAAATTCCAATGAATTTAATGAGATTTAAACATTTATATGGCTTTTTTAAAGAATTTGTAGGTTTTGGAAAATTGCAAAGGATTTTAAAAAGAAATTCAGGTTATCAATGATATTTAAAAGATTTTAAAGGAAATTAAGGGAATGTATCCAATGAGTCACTTTTTGTAAGGTCAATAGAATAATTATCCCTCACCAGTCAAATTTATTAAAGTTTCTAAGAAGAAAAATGCCAAAAAATGGTCATTATTGTATAAAACAGAGTCAAAAATTAGAGTTAAAACTAAATAAATAAATACGAAGGACGGAAACACAAAGAGCCAGGAGAAATGGCAATTGCGTTGGATTTCGGAAAATATCAAAGGATTTTAAAAAGGTATCCAGGATATCAATGACATTTAAAAAATTTCTAGACAACTTTAGATAGTAATTGAAATTGAATTTCAAAAGACTTCTAGGTATTCATACGTATTTCAGAGCTATCAAGGAATTTGAAGGGATTTCTTCATACATAAGCAATTTATGGAATTCCAATAGCAATTATAAAATTTCAGCGGATGTAAAAATATCTACGAGTTTTCCAGGAACCTTTGAGGATCTCAACAGATTGAAAGGGTTCTTCGTAAAGAATTTCAACGAATTTTAAAGCTTTCTGGTTATTTTTAAGAATTCAAAAAGATATCAGAAATAGTTAAGCACTGAATGTAATATATAGGGGAAACCTCCCTACAGTGGATAATGCAACCTACAGTGGATAATCATTAATTAGGAGCACAAATAAAAGAAAAATAATCAATATTATTTTTCATTTATTGAAACGTACAGTGTCTTAACTATTCAATCATTTAAATAAATTATTTTACATACACTAGTATTTTTAATTAATGATTATCCACTGCAGGTTGCACTATCCACTGTAGGGAGGTTTCCCCTACCTACGAAATTGGATGACACTGTTTTTTATCTATTTTTCATGATGTATGCTATTGACACTATTCTGAATTTCTCAAATGAGTCCGATGCCTGTTTTTTGAAGAGGGAAATTATTCAAGAAATATTTCAATAATTGACATCCTTAATTGCTTCAGGATATTAATCAGATTTGATTATAGTGCAATAAGGAAATCTAATTCCCAAAATGGCGAACCTGAATTTCCATCTTTCAAACGCTTTATGGCTAATGTAATGAAGATGGACCGTGGTTCTATTCTTGTAATCCTTTTGTTGAAGTTGTGCGGCTGGTTTTGGATAAATCTTGAAATCTGATTAAATCTGCGTTACCGAATTATCATGAGAGGAAATATATTACTGTTACAATTTATCTTTGAGAAAGTTACATAAAATTGAATATCAAAGTCGCATGAATTTTCGCTGCAGTTTTTCCCCCTGAAGTTATAATTAGAAAAAAATGGCATAACATTTTTAATTGCTTTAAAAAGTCCTTGGATGGTTATCGGGACCCCAGCACAGTTTACTACGAAAACCGTAAAAAAGACGGTAAATGACTCCTCCGATTTAAACTTAGGTTTTCATTTAATTTAATAGATTTTATAAGGGCAAAATGTTATAAAATTGCGTTGGATAGAGAAAGGTTGGTTCTAACGAGAAATCGAATATCGTTCGATGTAGGGCGTGCGGAGCTTACTTTATTTTACACATAAATCCGTCAGCACGATACACCTATGACCGCGTCCCTGGGGATATCGAAACACGCTACCGGATGTAAACGCGAGTTGAATCTGTGAGCTTACTCGGCGCGTGCTTTCGAAAAAGCTCTGTTCCATCGAGCTTTAATCCTACCGAGCCGCAGGGGTCAAGCAGAGAGAACACTTTGCCGATGCAGTGCGATGCCATGCCGCAGTGAGAGAGCTTTGAATCGAGAGTAGAGAATTCAGAATAGAATAGGGAATCGAGAATAGAGCTATGCTGCTCGGATCGCGAGTTATCGTGCGGAAAGTTGCGATCAAATCGACGAACCCCGTTTCGTTCAATTCGCCCCTTTCGTACGAAAGTAGTAGTCACCGTAAATATTAACTCTCCAGCCCATATGGTATGCAGACAGGGAACAACGCGTTACTACATCTAAAGATACATAAAAAAACGCCCTATGGGATCATCCACGGAGATAATCGTTTTCTCAAACATAACATCCCTACTGTCGTCTATCCCACGCTCCTTGCGGAATGGAAGTCAACAAAAACATTTTTTAATTATAATAGCACTGACGTATTTAAGATTTAAAATATAGTAGCTTTGCCTGTGCGTGTATAACATAGTATAAAATAGTAGAACAGTTGATAAAAATCATTAGCAAAGGCCAATTAACTGATCACTAACTACTTTCAATAACAACCCTTAAAAACAATTGATAGTAACATCTAGTAACCAACTGTAATAACCCCTAGTTTCAAACACAAAGGCTGCTGAACATTTTTGGCACACGCGACAGTGTTTAACAACAACCCGTGGCAACCAGTAATAATATATGTAATGACTAAGTTACAATGACAACCCCTAACAAGTACAAACAACAAACAATTAGCAATAAGAATTTACAACCACTATCAATGGGCAATATCAACCGTAAATAATAATTTATATTGACAGTAAGTGACTCTAATCAACGGTTATTAACTACCATCAACGATTAGTTACTCCTATCGACGGTTATAACCACCCCCAGCAACCAACAATAAAAACCCTATCAAAGATTAGTAAAAAACTCTGTGACAATATAAAGGATGAAAATGACGATAAAACCCAACCAAAGATTAATAACAAACCCAATGACAACAACAACACCTATAAACGGATAGTAACAACCTTTAGCATCGGTTGATAACAATTCATAGCAGTGATTAATAACAAACCCTATCCACGTTTAGTAACGACTGGTAACAACGGTTACAACAAAACCTAACAGCCGATAAAAACAAGCTCTAAACGATTGACAAAAACAACCCCTAGCAACCGACTATAAATACCCTTAGCAATGAAAAATAACAACTTCTAACAACGGTAAATATCAAGCCTCATCAACAAATAATACAAATCCGTAGTAAAAGTTATCTACAAACTATAAGGTTAATGATAACTGATAGCAACGGTTATAACAACCCCTAGTCATAGCAAGTGGTGGCAAACACAAGCAACGGTCAATATTAATAGCAACCCGTATAAATTGCTAATAATAGTTGCTAACAACGGTTAGTAAAAAATTCGATTAAAAATAAAAATTCATTTAAAATGTCAATTTGGAATCAAAAATAGGTAAAATAGAAATTAATTCAAATAATAATTTTGAGAAATATAAATGGAATAAAAAGGAAATGGCTATGATGTTAAGTTAATTGTTAGAATATTTAAGCAACTTAAACTGAAATTGGTCTTCCCTTAAAATTTATTCTGGGCATATTTCGTCATTCTAAAAGTCTCGAATCCTCGCATCTGTTATAATTGAGAATTGAAGGTTATCTTAAACTCAATCCAGGTATCGAAGTACGTTCCTTTGAAATTATCAGTCGAATTCGCATTTCATCCTCTCTGTTTGTCGACAATTTGACGTTTTTTCTGCCCGCCTCCATTCTTTCATGTCCCTTTCCACAAATGATGAAATTGGGAGGAAACTCGAGAGAGGGAAGAGATCGAATCCCTAAATTACTCCATTACGACCCCATAATTCTTGGATAAAGGTCTCTTATTCGACCCATGCCATGTTGTACCTATATGCATATACTGTACGTTAGGGTGGTACAGAATTTTTTGTTTGAAATTCCATGCATATCGCCCGGAAATTTGTTCGAATCCCCCAAAAAAGAAATGCATGAAAAAAAAAAATTAAAATTCTATTGAGAGGTTCCGCAAGCCCCATGAAGTTTAGCACGTATTTCCCATTAGGAAAGGGAAACGTTTTTGTGAATCTTATTCAGAATCGTCAGTATTACATGAATTGAGTTGAAACTCAACATTTCTCTCCAAAATTAGTCATAGAATACGAATCAAAACTTATTATTTAAATGTCACCCCCACAAGTCTGTTTTATAGGGTCCTAAAAGACCCCACAAGTGAAAAAGGGGGGTTTGCAGGTTTTTGGCCCTAATTATGATTTTTTTTTTGCTTTTTTCAAACACAAATTGTTTCATATAGATAAAGTATTACTTTCTAGTGATAACCAGGTGTTAAAATGAATTGCTCAAACAATTTATTTTTGTTTTTAGCAATTGTCTCTTAGAATACGTTGTCAGCGATGATTAATATGCATATATATATAGTCAAAAGTTTGTCATAAGGACAACCGCAGGATTTCGCGGGAATCGGGTGCTAATCTGAAAAATTGCATCACCTCCCAGGAAAATCGCGGTAAAATTTCAGCTGTAACCACGTCTCGCGACCGTGAGATAGGCGGTTACAGTCTGCGATGAATTCAGAACAATGATCCGGCAAAAGTCTCGTGCACCCTGAGGACACCGAGCGACCCAAGGACGACCGCCTTCTGCATTTTCCCCGCAAGTGTCCTAGCATTTTGTTGACATACAGGCATGCTTTTCAGGCTATTAACCAGTGAAACTTTGGCACCTCAAAGAGCGCCGATGATTAGGACGAGTAGCTTAACAGAATATTCCGGGTATAACCGTCGCATCTCCCTTATAAGATCTTTATACCTCTCTTTCTTTTATTTCTCCTTGGCTGTGCCGTTTTTGTCAGCTGGTGCCGAAAATTCGATGACGAACATGGTTTGTTTCTCGAAGTCAAGGAGAACTATGTCAGGCCTCGTGTGCGCAACAGAAACAATTGTCGAGAATATGAAGTTCCATTATATACGGCACTTCTCATTTTCGACAATTGACACTATTTGACTAGGAGCGTGTAGCGGAGCGGCATTCAGACTATTCCGTAAGAGTGATAGAGATGGTAATAAAGCACTCTTAGTGCCGCATTGTGCCTTTGGATGTAGGTCGTTCCCGCATGAGTTGGACAACTAGATAGTATGTGTCCTAGATGCTCGGGGTGTGCATGGCACGCTCTGCAGCTATCATCGAGAATATCTTGGCTCAAAATGTAGCGACGGTATGCTAGAGTGGAAATGACACCGTCTTGACACGCCAAAATGAAACCCTGCTTGCCCGACTTGAATCTGGATGATTTAAGGAAAGCATATGTTAGCTCATACGACATCGACTGATCCTCCACATTTCTGTGGAAGATGCCGTGCATCCTCTTTTCGAGGAGCTGTTCGCGGAAGTTTTTCTCCTGTGCTTTCTTAATCCGGGCCTTCAGGAGTGAGTATTCAAGATGGATAAGATTTGATGCATTTCGCTCACCCCTGGTATTGAAGTCAAGGCCGAGTGTTTCAGCAGCCTCTTCTGCTGCTTTGTAAAGAAACGCCCCTTTGCCTACTTCTTCGTGCTTTCTGACCATTTTAAGAAGAGGATCTTGTCCATTTGCGACAATATGTGCTTCACCCAGAATAATCCTGTTGTGAAGACATTCAAGATTCAGTATTCCGCGACCACCTAGGCTTCGTGAGATGTAAAGTCGCGGAACAGAAGACTTAAGGTGCATGCTTTTGTTCATGTGCAAAACCTTTCGCTTCCCGATATCAAGGGATCTGATCTCGTCCTTCGTCCATGGAACTACTCCAAATGACTAGAGTACTACCGGGACGGCAAGCATGTTCGTTGCAGACACTTTGTTCTTAGCCGACAGTTCGGAAGACCAAATCTGCCGGATGAGACGTTTGTATCTGCTTCGGAGAGTATCCTTTATAGATGTCACGTCGTGAATGCGGCTCTGTGGCACGCCCAGGTATGTACAGGTCTCTCCAGCGCTAAGGTGTCCTATAGCGCTTCTGTCGACGAGCTCAGGATCTTCGGGGATGCCATTAAGTTTTCCTTTCTTAAAATTAATCTTGGTGCATTTCTCCAACCCGAACTCCATTCGAATCTCTTGAGTGTACCCCTTGACAATTTTTAGAGCTTGATGTAGTTTCTCTTGATTTCTAGCATAGATTTTGAGATCGTCCATGTAAAATACACGAGTGACCTTATGCTTTCGATCTCCAGGTTTGCCACAGAAGTACCCTTCGGAATGGCGAAGTGCGAGAGACAATGGCAATGATGTGAGGCAAAAGAGAAGAGGGCTCATGGTGTCGCCCTGAAACACACCTCTCTGAAAGGTGACACTGTTAGTGATCACACGATGTTTTCCAGATGAGATAGTAAATCTGGTTTTCCAAAGCGGCAATAATCTTTCTATGCACCTCACGACGTGTGGATGAACCTTTAAGCTTTCCAACGGAAATATGATAAGTCTATGGGAGGTTGATTCGAAAACTTTCCAGCAATCAATACAGGCCATCGATAGGAATCGCTGATAGGATGCTGCGTCTTTACGAACACAGCTGTCGATGAGCAGGTTCTCCCGACATCCTGCTGCGCCTTTCTTTGAGCCGCGTTGTTCATACATCTCTCGCCACTCAGGTCCAATTGTCCGAACAATGCTATCATTTAGGATAGCTGTGAAGATCTTAAACAGTGTTTTCAGACAAGTTATTGGCCTGTAATTCCTAGGATCGGTTAAGTTGCCCGTCTTCGGCAGGAGCACTGTGCGCCCTTCCACCAACCACTCCGGAATAGGCTCTTCCGATTTTAGATATAAAGTGAAAATTTGGGACAGATGCTGGTGGGTTGAATGAAACTTCTTCCACCAGAAGGTCTTGATACCATCTGGACCGGGAGCGGAATAGTTCTTCATCCCTCCTAATACGTTTTTCACCTCCTCGGTAGTGATAGGTGGGCATTCCTTCTGAGCTGTTATGAAGGCATTGCACAGCTCCTTGAAGCTACTTATGTTATTTGAGTCTTCTTGAAGTGGATGTTAATTTTCTCTGACCCACCTCTCCCTCTGCTCTAGATTTCTCTTAGCGTTAGATAGTACTCGTATTCTCTCCACAATATGCTGCCTGATGGTCAGTAGCTTTGACTTGTTGATTGTGTGATGACGGATCCGCAGTTCGCGCACGAACTTTCGAACCTTCTCAGTGAAAGTCCTGCAGATGTTATGTAGTTAATCACACACTGAATGCGGGATGCGTACTGTCTTGCCCAGCCTATCTTTGTGCTGAGTTGATGTATTTGTCTTTTGGTCTTATGATCAACCGTTGATTTTGTTTTACGGGTTGCATCTGCCAAAGTTCTCGCTGCACTGTACACACCACAATTGATAGTCCAGAGGTTGGATTCTTCGGGAAAATCTCCACGAAGCTCATCATCCAGTTCAGTCAGATCTTTGGGCTTGGGAGAAACCTGAATGTTGATGTTTCTCCGAGTCCTGAAGCATCGTTCTTCGTCTATTTGATGCCTCATGCGAAATTCGTATTAAACTTCATGGGGTTTGCGGAAAGTCAAAATATGTTTTTTTCAAAGCAAAAAAAACTCATTTATTTTTGTGTGGATTCGAACAAATTTCTGGGCGATATGCATGAAAGTTCAAACAAAAAATTTCTGCATGCATTTTTGGACTCTATTGTACGTATATAGGTAAAAGGTATAATATATATTCTATTTACAATTTACAATGTTGTTTCGTTTTTCCTGTTTCAGAATGCACATTTCCCTCGCGCTGGGAAGGCACTTGGTTTCAAAGTGGCGTGCGCCAGGCGATCATGATATCAAAGGATATTCTCTCCAGCAAAGGAAGGTGTCTCCACAACGAGGGTGACAAGTTTCTCCTTGTCGATGAGTGAGCATATTTATAACTTATTGTATTTTTATCTTTGGCTATTAAAAAGATTTTTCCTTTTATTTATTCTAACAGGGAAATAGAAAAATTGTTTTACAGGTACAAAAAAGCTTAATTATTGATGAGTACAATACTTAGCCACCCATTCATCAATATAAAGACCTCATCTTAAAGTTAGAAAACTACTACCAAGTAATTCTAATCACCAAATTCAAATTAAATCGAAAAGTTTTTAGTTAAATCTATCGTAACTATCGAAAAAATAATAATTTTCAACAAACGGACACTTCTACTTTCAATACCTTTTCGTTTGAATTCCTTACTCATTCAGCTTATCTTGTTTTGTTTACTGTGGCATTCAAACGCACTACACCACGCTAACCTATCTTGTTAAATGTGCTGCGGAATTATTTGGTCTTCATCCTGCATAATTTATCAGAAATTTGATTTCTGAATATTCTGTCATATGTGACGTGCGCCGAAGAAAGGGGGCTTACTCTGGAAAGCGAGATTTTTCAGGACGAGCGGTCGAAGTCGACCGGATAGACGCGACTTTTAGAACAGACGGAAGACCACGAAATCTCCCCTCTCCGCTTGCCACTACATTCTCACGCATATAGCGGCGTTGCTCACGGACGGGGTAAAGATGAAACGCGGAGATGTAGTGGTGAGTGGTGGGAGGTGTTTCACGGGATCTCGAGCTCGCGAGCGAAAGCACGATTTCTCGGGTACCTATCAACTCAATTATTAGCAATAATAACGCTCGGAAATTTTTTTCGATAGTTTCATTAAAAAGAGCAACTCAAAACCTATCGAAAGGTGTAAAAACCTCGATTTCGATTTTTCCAGAGTAAGCCCCCTTTCTTCGGCGCACGTCACATATAAACATATTTAAATGAGGCGGCCGATCATTGAGAGGTGCTCAACCATTGCACTGATTACCCTACGTAGTAGAAATTTAAAAATCTAGTAACTAAATGTGGGCATCCGCATCAAAAGGGCCCTTATGGTGGGAGCACAGAAAAAACTGAGGGTACGAAATATTGCAGTTAATTGGTCAAGCAGGGTTAACGCAAGGTGAGTATACCAAACTGAGGTAAATTTTCCGTGGTGAATTGCAGGTATCTTCGGCGAACTCTGCTAGTCAGCACGGAAAGTTTACCTCAGTTTGGAGTAATCAGCTGACTATTACTTTGCTTGAAGGAATACCTGCAACGCTTCCTACCCTCAGTTTTTTCTATGAATGGAGTTGTATATTTGAAAGGCCGCATGCCATAAGGGCCTAAACGTAAATTCTCGCTTTCGATCCGAATCTAAAAATAAATTTTTGATCATTGTCTAAATTTTTCTTTATCACGTCCAAACATTCTCGAACCCCAATAATATGTTTGAATCAAACTCTTGGTGTATCGATTCAGTAAATTAATAGCTTAAAAACAAATTCTCACTTTTTTTTAAAATTGAAAATTGGTTTCTTATCACTGTCCAGAGAAAACGAGCGTCTTGAGCAAAAAAAACTCTCCCCTTCATTTTTTCGAAAGATAATACTTTTTTTAAAGCAAACTTTTTTTGTATCGATTCAGCAACTCAATAGCTAAGAATTATGAATTTAATTTTAATTTTTAAATTTTTCAAATGGAAGCCCATCACCTGAATATTAATTTGCCTAAGAAGTAATATGTGCTTTTTCGCTGTTTTCTAAAAAATCCACATTGAAATGTTTGCCAGAGGCCATATAATGTTTGGCAAAAAACACTTCTCTTCGGCTGGTATAGCTCAGGCAGTGACGAAGCGGCCTCACAGCCGGAAGGTTGCGTGTTCGATTCTCGCTATCTTCACTTTTTTATATTTATTTCTTATTCTTTATTTATCAGAATGTTTGTAAATATGATTTCCTTTTATAATATTCTAATATCAAATAAATGTATGTATGTATGTATGTATGTATGTATACCATTAAGCCATTCCCCTTTCGGGGTAGGCGTGACACTACCTGCTTCTAGGTGGATAGTTTCTTGTAGTAAAGAACTGCAAGTGTGGGCTCACCACACCCAAGACGCCAACAGCACGCAGTGGTATTATTCCCGAATGGTCACCCATCCAATAACTAACCGTGCCCAACACTACTTAACTTCAGTGATCTAACGAGAAGTGGTTTTTTTCAGCGTGGTATGGCCGTTAACATATAATCATTTTTAATGTCTTTTTCACGGAAAAACTGATTTTTTGAAAACTTTATCATGCTTTTCGCAAACAAATTTATTTTCCGTAAATGTTATTTATTTTTCCTAATGCTTGCCAGTTATATTTAATATTAGAAATATGACAGTTAAATTTCTAAAAAATAAGGTTTTCCGTGAAAAAGCCATTACGAAAGTAATTATTTTGCTATTTTTTTAAGATTATTGTAAGAAATTATATCTATATACATTTTGATGAATGAAAAAGAAATAATAGATATAGAAAAGTCCATGCAGCAAGAATCGAACACGCAACCTTCCCGTTCTAAACCCGAAGATCTGAACTACCGGACGATTTGTAGTATTTATTTCCAAACGCTATTTCATTGTTAATTCAAATTAAAAATTCTATTTTTGAGTGCGTTTTTTATCTTTTATGTAAAATGGTGAAATTAGGCGTTAGACCCTTATGGTATGCTGCTTTTCATTTACTACTCATAAATTTGATCTAGAATCAAACCTCTGGGTGATGAGTTCGTTGACATAAAATGTAAACGGTCGTATCTAGGTTCACCAAAATTCGGTGAGCGTAGAACAAATATTTTCGGTGAGCTCAGGGGAGCTGAAAAAGTGTAGCTAGATTTACTGGAATTCGGTGAACTTCTTCAACCCAACGAAAGTTTTGAAATCCAGGCACGTTATTATTCAAAAAATTGCTTCATTCTCACTAATGAGCTAATTACCTTGAAAAAACGAATGAAAAATGCAACACACAAGAAAGTACATATTTGCATGATGTCCGACTAAAGCTGATTCTATCTACTGAGATAAGTAGTACGAGTTTTATAAACATGGCCCGAAGCTAAATTGACTTAAATACTGCTTGACATAATATGTCAACAGTACTCTAATTAAATATAATATTGGAATTCACAGACTTTCTGTTGATTTAATAGAAAATTATATAATTTTCTTTTTTGAACCAAGGAGAGTATTTCACGTCACTGGATTCGAGCAACTGAAGTGTGAATATCAGGCATGGTTTAAGCTTTCACTGTCGCTTTTCACCAATTATAATAATCCTAATGTAAATTAATTTAATTTTAGTTTATAAGGGATTGGAAAAAAACTGTCAAGGTGAAAAGGTAAACTTCTAATCCGAGCTGTTCATGTAATTAAATTTTCCGAGTCGAAAGAAGCCCATAAACCAGAGAATTAAGTAACCCAAGAGCTACGAAAAGGGTTCTCCAGTCTGATCCTTCTCTGTATTCTCATTCTCATTCTCATTCAAATTTCCTCATCAGCCTTTCTCCACTTTCTCCAAACTTCGTAGTTGCGTTAGCAGTGTGTTGTCTCGACACTGCTGCTTATGTATCCGAGTGAAAGCGACTTTGCCCCGGGCTAAAGGGGATTAAAAGTGAGGCCGTTGTTCTTATTTGCTGACATCCTAGACACAAAGAAACAGTCAAAAACAGGAAGATTTCGCACTCGATGCAGGGAAAAAAGATGATCCTCATTTTAACTCTGACTCCTTTCTCAAAATTATATGTGAAAAATTAATGAATTGGGGAAGTGAATTTAGAAATTCGGTCTAAAGTAAAAGCAGTATGTCAAGTTGAAAAAAATTCTATTCGAAAAAAATATTTAAATTGAGAGAATCAATTTCAGCTTTGATAATGAGCTACCATATATTGTTTCCTAATTAATCTGTAATGAGTAGTAATTATTCTGTGTTAAATGATAGGAATTATAATGTATACTAATGATGAGAATGCAAATGATGTTCCTCACATGCAAACATAGTTCTTGCGTGTTAATAAGGACTTTTTAGTAGAACATTGAATAAATGTCTGTTTTTTAAAACAGGTGTAAGATTCAGTTGTAATAAAAAGTTCATAACACAGAAAAAACTAGGGTTTCTATTAGAACCAACTTTTGGTTCCAAAGGGGCCGTTCAAAACATACGTAACACCTCCGGGGGGGGGGGGTCATCTCGAGCGTTACGCTAGTTTTAAAGTTACATACATTTAATGCAGAAAAAGCGTTACTTGGGGGGGGGGGGGGGTCAACATATTCAGAAAAAAGCGTTACGTATTTCTTTAAAGGCCCAAAAGGAGCTGCAACAAAAATGAATCTCTCGGTCTTAATAAAACCCAAAATGATAAACGGTTTCTGAAGCAACCCAAAGTATGGATTCAAACGATTCTTATAGAGCCTTTTTAGCACTTTTACCTTGACCCTCTTCGAAGATTTTACAAGTTAATGATGCACATTTTAATCTACATTTCGGATTAAATAATATTGCACTGGGAAAAATTTAATAAAGAGACTAAAATTATAGACATTAGTAATTCCTAAAAGCAAGTTAGTGCACATGAAATGTGACAGTTTTTAACGTTATCTTGAAGATCCAACGTTTTCAACTGTGCGTGTATACCAAAAAGGGTGGGAATATTTAAAATTATGTAATATACACTTAAAATATTACGTTAATATGAAATTTCTCAAGAAGTTAGGTATTTCCATCATTCATGTAATTTGTTTTAAAAAAGAATAAAAACCGTTTGTCAATATTTATCTGTATGATTATTCATAGTATTTATTGATTTCAATCAGACCCGCGCTTTTCGGCACCCCCCAATGACCATCTATCAGATATCAACGAATTAAACAGGAAACCTCAAAAAGAGTTTATTTAGATTCTAAGTTCTAAAAGTATGCCAACTATTAATTGAGCCGCAACATTACAGAACCTCCAGTTTTTTTCTGTAAGAACTTATAGAATCGTAATTTATAATAATAGTTATCTGTCTACAAAGCATTATTATATTCTGTTTCTCTCGAAATATATCATTTGTAAGTGAGATTATACCATTTTCATTTCAACCCTCTTGAAATATTTTACTTTTCGCAACACGCATATTTGAAATAAATTCCAGCTA